>JAADWV010000243.1:0-46709 GCA_023336295.1 Pythium folliculosum
CCCAAGCATTCAAATTATTTCCGTGCATTTTTGCGGTCTACCCCAACTTGGAGATGTTTTGGGTTTTGTACCCCGTCTTGGAGCATGTGCACCCCGGAACGGACAAACCAATTAGTTTGTACCCCGGATTGGAAATACCTCCAGCAGATCTGCTCGTCTATCTTCCATCGATGGCCAATCCACCCAAGGTTTCTGTGGTCGCATCACTGTGTTTAGAAACGATAGAAAGTCGAATAAGAATCCCGTTTTCTGAGGTCTTCGTTGAAGTGCTGGAAGTGTGTGGCCGGAACGCTTTGGCGGGTCAGACACAAGTGTGGGAGACCGGTTGACTGACTGACACGTCGCGCCAGTGCATGTGAAGTCCTTTTTATGGAATAACACTCCATCATCGTGTCGTCAGCCCAGGCTCCCCCAACAATTGTTCCATGGAAGAAATATACAGTTGCACCTCAAATCGAATGAAATGTGATCCAATCGGCCAGGTTCCACCCTAGAGCGCATGGTGCCGGATCATTCCATGGAAGAAAAAAGAGTCGAAGGTTGCACTCTGCAGAGGTTGGCCGGGGAATCGCGTTAGAGCGGCAGTACAGCTCGTAGTCCCCACCGTGAATTTCAAAAGCAGCGTTCAATCGCACGCAACGCTCGACTCGACTGTGGAGCAAAAAATCCCCCAACTCTGCCCACGACCGACTGGACAGAAGAACGCAATAAATTCCGGTGAATGGGGGCTGATCGCGGGCATTTTTCTTCCATCGCGAATAAACACAAAACAACTGGAACCAAAATGGGGCTCCATCAACAACAGAGAGAATCTCGTTGTGGAACCACGGCGAGCGGAGCAAAAAGAGGGGATGTATCCAGTGAAGGGCGACGCGGTGGAGGGCTCTGCTTTGCTCTGGCATTTCGTTCCAGCGGCACGGGAACCAGTCGCCGATGTAATCCAGCAGTACTGTATCAACCTGCTCCACGGAATGTTTTGGTTCCACGACGAGTCCCGGGTGGTTAGACGCGCCTGACCGTGGTGTGCCCCTTTCCGTCATTCCCGCATTCACCCGCTCGGTCTCACTTGCCCTCCGAGCGGTTAGTTAGCTCATCGGCTTGAGTTTCCTCCGCGCCGTGACCACTCCGTGCGGATCCAGCGTTCACCATGGGGCTGGACCTGGGCGCGCTCCAGGCCGTCATGAGCAAGGTCAACTCGACCACGCTCACGGAGGCCATGGCCGCGTACTTCAACGGCTCGGCCAACGCCACGCAGGCGTTCGCGATGCTGGACCCGGCGGCCGCCGCGGCCATCACCGAGATGCTCAACGGCACGGACCTCTCGGCCTTCGTGGGCATGACCGCGGCGCCTGCGGTGACCCGCCTCGTCGACGGGACTAACGTGACCCTCACGCCGGCGCCGGTCGCGCCAGTGTCGCTGCCGCCGCTGCCGCGGCCCGGGATCTTCGACGCGCCGTCCAACCCGTACCTGGACGGGCTGGACAAGGGCAGCAGCTCGCTGTCGTCGCTCATGGCCGGGCTGAGCCCGGAGGCGCAGGCGCAGGCGCAGCTCGTGCTCGTCAAGGAGATGGTCAAGGCCGCGCGCAAGAAGGCCGTGGAGATCTCGCTGCTGCTGCTGCTGGGCTTCGCGCTCGTGCTGCTCTTCAACGTCGTGCTGCTCATCCACATCCGGTACAACCGCCACTTGGCCACCAAGGGCAACTCGACCGCGGCGCGCAAGATCGTGCTCCCGGCGTTCGAGCCGCTGCTCTGGACCTTCTCGGTCATCCTCGTGGGCTACATCACCTTCTGGTCCGTGACGATCCACGCCGACTTTATGACCGTCCAGTCCACGTTCGTGACCATCGAGATGGCTTACGCCTGCAAGCAAGTGCTCTACCTGCTCGTGCCCATCTACATGTTCCAGAAGTCGCTCTCGGTGCCGGCGCTCGTGCGCGCGGTCGCGATCACGCTCGCCGCGTCGTTCTACACGGTGCCCATCATCTGGGCCATGCAGCAGTACGGCCGCGAGGACCAGCAACTGTTCTACTACTGGGTCGTCTGGGTCTCGCGCTGGCTCACGTTCATCCCGTTCCTGAACATCTGCATCTGGCCGCCGGCGCGTGCGAGCGCGCGCGCGTTCCGCGAGTACTTTATGTTCTACTTCATCGTGCAGTGCCTGTACTTCGCGGCGTGCGAGGTCTTCCACCAGGGCGGCAGCGTGGAGCTCGGCACCAAGATCGGCTGGGCCAGCGCCGTGTGGGTCGGGCTCTGTCCGTATGTGATCTGGCGCGTGCTCAGGGCCGACACAGAGCACTGGCGCGGCATCGGCAAGCGCGCCGTGGAGCTGCAGAACCTGTTCCGCCGGAACGGTGTTGTTGAAGAACGCATCTCGGCCAAGGGGCTCCACGTGCTGATCGAGATGCACCGCAAGTTCATCATCGACTTTGCGAACTTGGATATCCAGCACAAGATCGGCGAAGGCACCAACTCGATGGTGTTCCGCGGCCGGCTCAACGCCAAGCAGACGCCCGTGGCCATCAAGGTCTTCACGCCGTCCAACGTGAACGAAGACACCGTGGCCGAGTTCTCGCACGAGGCCGCGCTGTGTGGCGCGCTGCAGCACCCAAACATCCTCAAGTTCTACGGCATGTGCGTGTGTCCGCCGACGATCTCGTTCGTCCACGAGCTCTGCCAGGGCTCGTTGCAGGACATTACGCGCACCATGGCCAAGAAGAACATTGTGAACCCGCACCGCCAGCAGTTCCTCATCAACATTGGCTACATGCTGGACGCCGCGCGCGCCGTCGCGTACCTCCACAGCTTCTCGCCGCCGTACGTCCATCGCGACATCCGTCCGTCGAGCTTCCTCGTGGACGTCGAGGGCTTTGTCAAGCTCACGGACTTTGGCGCCTCGCGCACGCTGAGCGTTCGAAATGCGGCGTTAAACATCGTGCCGGCGCAGACCACGACGGTGATCCTGAACCGCGGCGGCACGCAGACGGTGCTCTCGTCGGCGCCAACGACGGCGGGAGCCAACCAACCGCCGGCGCAGACCGCAGCTCGCAAGAACGACGCTCCGCAGACCATCAAGCGCACGCCCGAGTACATGGCGCCCGAGGTGATCCGCAGCAAGAACGCCGGCGCATCCATGTACGGCGAGGCCGCCGACATCTACTCGCTCGCGATCACGATGTGGGACGTGCTGTACCCGGATGGCTCCAAGTACGTCAACAGCGTGCGCACCGCGAACGCGTCCGAGCAGACGCGGGACAGCTTCAACCAGCGCGAGTCCGAGGTGTTTGAGCGCGTGTTCGCCGGCCACCGCCCGCCGCTGGACGACCACGTGTACCCGCCGTTGAAGCAGCTCATCCAGTCGGCGTGGCACCCGGATCCACGCATGCGCCCCCGTGCGATGCAGATCGTCAAGGCGCTCGAGCGCATCCAGGAGGAGACCAGCTCCGTGTACGCGGCCGAGCTCGTCGAGGAGCTCGACTGCACGCTGACCAAGCAGACGCCCGCGACGCCCATGCAGCGCGGCTCGCTGGACATGAGCGTCATGGGTTTCCAGGGCGCGCGCGCCATCGAGAAGATGTACGCGCTGCAGCACGTCGCCGCAGAGTTCGAGGCCGTGCGGCTCGGCAACATGCTCATGGACGCCGGCTTTCTGCACCACATCAAGCACCTGCGCAGCTTTGAGTACTCGGCCGCGCTCTACTTCTTTGATGAGGACGCGATCCAGCACTGCCAGCCGCTGGCCATGCTGGAAGACGGCGGCCTGAGCAGTGGCACGCCCGCGGACACGACGGCCGGCGGAAGCCGTCGCGGCGGCTCGAGATCGAACCACCGTGACAAGGCATCGTCGGCCGCGCCCGTGGCGCGCAAGGTCTCACGTGGCGCGCGGCAGTCGCACGCGTCCAGCGACAACGGCCGCGGCTCAGACGCGTTCATCGAGAACCCGTCGATGTACGCCTGCTCGTGCCGCAAGCTCGGCCAGAAAGACGAGACCACGCAGACCTCGCGCAGCCGCCTGCGCCTCAAGTTCAAGTCGAACGACGAGAACCTCGTGACGGCGCGTTTGCTTGCCGACGAGCCGAACGGAGACTTTGAGGAGTTCCAGGACCAGCACGCGCGCGGTGTCCAGATCGGTGGCAGCCAGGTGTAGCCGGATCGCTCGTGGTTGCACTAGCCGCTTTGAAGTATTGGATTGCGTTGGAAACAATTATGTCGTAGTAGTGGAATGAGCCTCGTGAGTGTCGTGGCGTTACAAAACAGAGCTCCATTTAGTGCTGTTGACAGTGATCGTTCCAGATTGGAGCTGAACAAGTGCAGCTGAGGCACAATATGTGCGATGGAACAAGCACTCGCTGGTACCACGAAGCACTGGACATGCGGCGCACCATGCAGAAACCGTGTGAGTGCGGGGCGATTGGAGACATGCCAGCTCCTGGTCTCCCTGGCGGAAATGCGGCGAAGATGGAGGGGAACTTCCGTGGACTGAAGCAGTCATCAGGGCCAGTCGAAGTCCAGAGTGCCACACAGGCCAGAGCAAACCCTGGTGTCCTTCTGGAGAATTGGCGAAGGACTTCTTCGTTGCTGCAGGGCCACTGCTAAGAAATGCACGCATCACTTTTCGTTGGTCTCCGTGGCGCGGTGACCCTCCTTTGCCCCGAGGATGAGTCAAGCACCCGCCAAGCCCAAGAAAAACACGAAAGAAAATGGAAAGAAAAAATCGAACAAAAGAACCTCCGCACCCCAACGAAAGAAGAAACAGGACAGTGCGGAAGAAACAGAAGTGTGCGCGGGGTGGAAGAATCGATCGGTCACGCACTTCGCGCCGCTCCACCGAACTGGATGTCGCCCGTGGCCGAATCGCCGTCTTTCGATCGGTTCAAAAAGACCGTTCTTCCTGGAACGTGTTTGGGTGCCTTGAGCACTGTTCCGCACGCGTTCGGCCGGCGACTTGGCAGTGCCTGGGACTGCAACGCATGACAGGAGCGAGTTTGCCTTTTCTTCCACGGCACAAAACCACATCAAACAAGTGAGGTTACTTCCACGGAACGAAACGGGAGTGAAAACCACCACAAGCTGCCTATTACTATTCCGTCCACTCACGTGACACTGGCCGCTCCGGATCCATACCATGGCGCTGCCAGCATCAAAGCGAACGCTCGCGGCGCACGCTCCGGGGATCCCATTAACTGTTTTGCGCTCCGGACGTCCCGCCGACTCCGTCCAGCGCCGTCCAGAGACGTTATCCTAGCCACCACTCCACCCACCAGGTGACGACACCATGGCGACATCCGCGCCGTCGCCCACGCCGACGCTGCTGGTCGCGGTGGCCAACGCGACGGCCGCCGTGCTGCTCAACGCGAGCGCGGCCGCCACGCAGGCGCCACAGCCGTCCGTGGCAGCGGCCATGGCGGACCCGGCGGCCGCCGCGGGGCTCCAGACGCTGCCGCCGATGCCGGAGCCGCCCATCTTCGACGCGCCGTTCAACCCGTACTACGGCGCGCTGGCGCAGGCCATGCAGGGCATGAACGACACGCAGAAGACGCAGTTCCAGCCGTTCATCGTGGCGCAGATCCTCGAGGCCTCGCGCAACAAGTCGATGGACCAGTCGCGCATCGTGATCGGCGGCTACGCGCTCGTGCTGCTCTTCTGCCTCGTGTTGCTCGCGTACATCCGCCACAACCGGCAGCTGGCGCTCAAGGGCGACTCGGAGGCCACGCGCAAGATCATCCTCCCGGCCTTCGAGCCCATGCTCTGGTTCCTCGCGGCGCTCACGACCGTGTACGTCGCGTTCTTCACGGCCACGATCAGCGCCGACTTCATCACGGTCAAGTCCTCGCTCGTCACGGTCGAGTTCATCTACGCCACCAAGCAGTTCCTCTACCTGTTTGTACCTGTGTACATGCTCCAGAAGTCGCTGTCCGTGCCGGCGCTCGCGCGCGCCGCGCTCGTCACGTTCGCCGTGTCCGTGTACTCGATCCCGTTCACGTGGCTCATGTACACGTACGGCAAGGACCACCAGCGCGTGTGCTACTTCGCCAACCAGATCATCCACTGGCTCACGTTCATCCCCATGTTCTACTACTGCGTGCACCCGCCGAGCCGCGCGAGCAAGCGCGCGATCCGCGAGTACGCGGTCTACTACTTCATCACACAGATGCTGTACCTGGCGTCCATGGAGGCGTTCCGCCAGGGCAGCGTGAACGACTCGATGACGCTCAGCTGGGTCACCGTGGGCTGGAACGCCACGTGCCCGTTCTTCATGTGGCGCCTGCTCAAGGCCGACACGGAGCACTGGCGCGGCATGGGCAAGCGCGCCGTGGAGCTGCAGACGCGCTTCCGCCGCAAGGGCAAGGTCGCGGAGCGCATCTCGGCCAAGGGCCTCCACGTGCTCATCGAGCTCCACCGCAAGTACATCATCGACTTTGCGAGCCTCGACATCCAGCACAAGATCAGCGAGGCCGAGAGCGCCATGGTCTTCCGCGGCAAGCTCAGCACCAAGTCGCTGCCCGTGGCCATCAAGGTGTACACGCCCGAGACCTTCGACGAGGACACCGTGGCCGAGTACTCGCACGAGGCCGCGCTGTGCGGCGCGCTCCACCACCCCAACATCGTCACGTTCTACGGCATGTGCGTGTGTCCGCCGACGATCTGCCTCGTGACCGAGCTCTGCCAGGGCTCGCTCCAGGACATCACGCGCTCCATGGCGCGCAAGACCGTCCAGGCGACCCACCGCCAGCAGTTCCTCATCAACATTGGCTACATGATCGACGCCGCGCGCGCGATCGCGTACCTCCACAGCTTCTCGCCGGCGTTCGTGCATCGCGACATCAAGCCGGGCAGCTTCCTCGTGGACGCCGAAGGCTCGGTCAAGCTCACGGACTTTGGCGCCTCGCGCACGCTCTCGGCGCGCTCCGCGAGCGGCCACCAGCACGAGCACGAGGCGCCCGCGGCCGCGATGGCCACGATGCAGGAGAACGGCAAGAAGAAGGTGCTCACGAACGCTGGAGGGCTCGGCGCCGGGCTCGCCGAGATCATGGGAAATCTCCGCGGCAACCCGGAGTACATGGCGCCCGAGGTGATCCGCAGCAAGAACGCCGGCACGTCCAAGTACGGCGAGGCCGCCGACATCTACGCGCTCGCGATGACCATGTGGGACATCCTGTACCCGAACGAGTCCAAGTACAACTCGACCGTGCGGACCGTGAGCTCGGCGCAGAGCGGCGACGTTACCCAGCAGCAGCTCAACCGGCGCGAGTCCGAGGTCTTCGAGTGCGTGTTCGCCGGCCAGCGGCCGTTCCTGGACGAGCGCATGTACCCGCCGCTGCGCGAGCTCATCCAGACGGCGTGGCACCCGGACCCGCGGCTGCGCCCGAGTGCGCAGAACATTGTGCACGTGCTCGAGACGATCCAGGAGGAGACGTGCGCGGTGTACGCGCTCGAGCTGATCGAGTCGCTCGAGTGCGGCGCGGCCCACGCGGCGCTCAAGGCCCCCAAGCCCGGCGTCGCGCACCCGCCCAAGGGCATAACCGACATCTCGCAGATCAGCTTTGCCGGCTCGCGCGCGATCGAGAAGATGTACGCGCTCGAGCACATCGCCGCCGAGTCCGAGGCCGTGCGGCTCGGCAACATGCTCCTGGACGCCGGCTTTTTGCACCACATCAAGCACGCGCGCAGCTTTGAGTACTCGGCCGCGCTCTACTTTTTCGACGAGGAGCAGATCCAGCTGTGCCAGCCGCTTGCGATGCTCGAGGAGGGCGCGGTCTCGACCGAGCAGGACCAGGCCGGCGACGGCGGGCGCCCGCGGTACGCGCAGCAGGGCCAGGGCAGCGCGCGGCTCGCGCGCGGCCGCCACGCGCGCCACTCGGACACCTCGAGCTCGCACCGCCCGCACCACGGCCACGCGCACGCGGGCCGCCGCGGGCGCCAGGACTCATCGCAGCAGGGCTCGAACGTGCTCATGGACAACATGACGGGGCTCATGTGCACGTGCCGCAAGCTCGGGCAGAAGCTCGAGTCGGCGCAGACCACGCGCCGCCGCCTGCGGCTCAAGTTCAAGTCGAGCGACGAGAACCTCGTGACCGCGCGGCTGCTCGCGGACGAGCCCATGGCCGAGTTCGGCGACTTCCCGGACAACGCCTACAACAGCATGGGTCGCCTGGCCTAGTTGTGTATCTCTGTCGCGTGTTTCCTGTCGTATGTGCTGAAGCCGTGCGTGATGTAAAAAACGTTTGCTGCTTTTGCCTTGAGTACAGTAGTTAGTTCATCTCTAGTAATGTCGGTGTGTGGTCGACTCCGTGCTTCACAGCACGCCGAGCTTCTTGAGCTCGCGCTCCTTAACGGGGTCGTGCACGTACGTGTCGCCGTTCTTCATGTGCCAGAGCGCGCCACCGAGGTTCACGCCCCAGGACCGCCGCGGGTACGCCTCGTCGTTCTCCGGAACGTGGAACTTGGTGCTCATGCCGCGGCACGAGCCGTGGATCTGCGCGTACGCGCGGAACGCCGGCAGCAGCACCTCGTTCCAGCGCTCGTCGTTGAAGCGCCACACGAAGCCGAGCGCGTCGAGCTCCTCGCGCAGCGGTCGGGGCAGGTCGATGAGCCCGGCGCGCACGCGCGTGATCCAGTGGCCCAGCTTGAAGCCGCGCGCCTGCACGGGCCACTTGCCGCCGCTGTCGGGCACCACAAAGTCCGTGCCGACAAGCACGTCGTTGTGGATCGTGAGGTACGCTTTCATGGCCGGCAGCACGATGCGCCGCGCCGTGACCTCCACGCGGTCGGCCGCGTTCCACACAAAGCCGATGCGGTCGAGCTCGGCGCGCGACGCACGGACCTGCTCGTCGTACACGCCCTGGTGGCGAATGCTCTTGACTGTGTGGCCCAGCCGCCAGCCGTACGCGGTCTCGGGCCACGGGTCCTCGGCGGGCACGACAAAGTCCTGCGGCACGTCGCAGTGGCCGTGGACGTGCGCGAACGCCTCGAGCGACGGGAAGATCGTAAAGTTCCACAGGCTCTCGGACAGATCGAACGCGAACCCGAGCGCGTCGAGCTCGGACCGGGAGGCGTCCACGTACTCGGCGTACTTGCCCGAGCGCACCATGTACACGTGGCGGCCGAGTCGGTACCCGCGCATGTGGAGCGGCCACGGGCTGGTCTCACTATCCTCGGTCGGGATCTCGAACGCCAGCGGCACGTCGACGTGGCCGTGGATCTCCTTGAAGAGCCGCAGTCCCGGCAGGAAGAACTGGTGCCACTTGGCGTCGCGCACGCTCCAGATAAAGCCCAGCTTGTCCAGCGCCGCGACGTCCTCGTCGTCCAGAATGCTCTTCTCGCGGCGCAGCTTGGACACCTGGAGACCGAGCGGGAGGCCCCAGGTCTCGCGCGGCCACGCAGCTTCGCCCATGGGCACCACGAACTTTTGCGGCACAAACAGGTCGCCGTGCTGCGCCTCGTAGCTCTTGAGCGCCGGCACTAACACCGTGTCGAACACGTACTGGTGCCACGCGTACACGGGGAAGCCGAGCGCGTCGAGCGCCGCGAGGTACTCGTCGCTGCCCTTGGGCTGCTTGCCGCTCGCCACGAGCTGCATGAGCTTGTGGGTCTTGATGCCGAGCGCGAGCCCGCGCAGCTCGGCGGGCCACGCGGTCGAGCGCGGGATCTCGAACGCGATGGGCACGGCAAAATGCTTCTCGCGGTCGTGAAAGAGCTGCAGCGCGCGCACGAGCAGCGCGAGCTCCTTCTGGCGCTTGGACTTGGGACGAGGCGGTGCGGCGGACGACGCCGGCGGCTTGCGGCGGCGGCCTGAGGCGTTGGCGTCAGACACGTCCGATGAGCTGAAGTGGCGCGCGTAGAAGAGGCCGATTGTCGGCTGCGTGTGGTGCTGAGAAGCGCAACCGACGGCGCCGGAGAGAGGAGAGAACGCTCTACACGTGCGTCGCGATTGCAGCGCCGCAGAAGCGCGCGGGGCGGCACGCGCGGCGAGCAGGACGCGGCGCATGACGGAGATCACGGAGGCTGGTGCTCCAACAGCTCCCAGTGACGGAACACTTCAGAATTGTGACAGAGCTTCTACTCAGATAGTTTACGGTACTACACTAGCAATTAGCCTAGCTTCTAGGTTTTGTTCCCGCAGAAATTTGTACCACGTTCTGATTGGTTTAAAACATGCGTTCACTACGTTGATTGGCCAATAACTGATGATTTCGTCATGACCAGCTCACTTGATGTCCATCCCGAGCCCATTTCGTCAGCGAGCGACAGTGCTATAGCATAGATGAGCGCTATGGCGTCGACGCCCGCGAGCTGTCCGATCTGCTCGCGCCACTTCCGCCCGGAGAATCTCGCGCTCCACGTCGAGTCGTGTCTCCAGCGCAGCGCTTCCGCCGACAAGAAGCGCAAGCGCGACGCCGCGGGGTTCTTCGCGTCGCCGCCGTCTCCAGCGCCCCCAGCCAGCAACAGAGACCAGAACGGTGCTGCGACGGCCAAGCAGGCACCGCCGCGGCCGCCAGCAAGCGCTCCCTCTACAGCGACAACGCCGAATGACGAACCGCCGACCGACACACGGCGGCCGCGCGCAGTGAACGCGAATGCGCCGCTCGCCGAGCGGCTGCGGCCGGTGACGCTGGACGAGTTTGTGGGCCAGGACGAGCTCGTGGGCGAGGGCAAGCTACTGGCGACGCTGATCCAGTCGGACCGCGTGCCCAACATGATCCTCTGGGGGCCGCCCGGGTGCGGCAAGACGACGCTCGCGACCATCATCTCGCGGCGCACCGGGTGCAAGTTCATCGTGCTCTCGGGCGCCACGTCCAACATGGCCGACATGAAGGACGCCGTCGAGAAGGCGCGCGGCGAGCGCAAGCTCTTCCGGCGCCACACGATCGTGTTTGTGGACGAGATCCACCGCTTTAAGAAGAACCAGCAGGACTTTTTTCTGCCTCCAGTCGAGGACGGGACGATCACGCTGATCGGTGCGACGACCGAGAACCCGTCGTTCGAGATCAACAACGCGCTGCTCAGCCGCTGCCGAGTGTACACGCTGCAGAAGCACTCGCTCGAGTCCATCCGGAGCATCTTGGACCGCGCGATCGCGGCGCAGAACGACACGGCCCACACGACGATCACGACCACGGTGGCAGGCCGCGAGGTGCAGCGCGTGGAGGCCGAGGACGACGCGCTCGCGTACCTCGCGGCGCAGTGCGGTGGCGACGCGCGCGTCGCGCTCAACTGCCTCGAGATGGCCGTCCAGACGGTTGGCACGGTGGGCGCCGCCACGGGCGTGCTGCGCGTGACGTGCGAGCACGTGCGGCACTGCTTTGCCAACCGGCAGACGCTGTTCTACGACCGCAACGCCGACTTCCACTATGACCTCATCAGCGCCTTCCACAAGTCGGTGCGCGGCAGCGACGACAACGCCGCGCTCTACTGGCTCGCGCGCATGCTCGAGGGCGGCGAGAACCCGCTGTACATCGCGCGGCGCATGATCCGCATCGCCGCCGAGGACGTCGGGCTCGCGGCGCCGCACCTGCTCGAGCAGGCCGTTGCGGCGTACCAGTCGGCCCACTTCCTGGGCATGCCCGAGTGCGACGTCGTGCTGGCGCAGTGCGCGACGCAGCTCGCGCGTGCGCCCAAGTCGGTCGAGGTGTACAAGACCTACAAGCGCGTCAAGCAGCTCATCCACGAGTGGGACCAGGGCGCGCAGCCGGACGTGCCTATGCACCTGCGGAACGCGCCCACGAAGTTGATGAAGGCGCAGGGCTATGGCGACGGGTACAAGTACAACCCGGACTACACCGAGGAGGAGACGCGCGACCAGACGTACCTGCCCGCGGAGCTGGTCGGGCGCAACTTTTTCACAGAGCAAGGATAAGAACAAGACAACGCAAGCATGTACAACGGGTCAACGGTTCTCTCATTTGTTTCTTTCGTCACGCAAACGCGTTCTGTCGACTCGAATTACTGCATGGCAGCAACGAGCACGAAGGCAACAGCAGCCGCAGCCGAGGTCGCGAACGTGCCAGTGGCGACGCGCGGCGAGGCGGCGCTGCCCACAGTCGTGTTGGCGCCGGCGCCCGAGCCGCCCGAGGTGGCGGCCGAGACGCCACCGGCGGTCGCGGTCGCGTTGGCCTTGGCCTTGACCTTCTGGTCGCAGTGGTCACCCAAAAAGCCTTCGTTGCACACGCACTGCTTGCTGCTGCACTTGCCGTTGCCGTTGCAGGCGCTGGGCGACGACGCGTCGCAGTCGGCGCACTGGTTGCCGGTCGTGCCGGCGGGGCACTCGCAGCTCTGCTTCTCGAGGTTGCACACGCCGGCGCTGCACTGGCCCGGCAGCGCGCACTTGTTCGAGTCCTTCTTGTCGCAAAAGTCGCCGCTGTAGCCCACGTTGCAGCGGCACTCGTACTTGATCGTGCCCGCGCTCTGCATGAGGCACGTGCCGTGGCCCGAGCAGAGCACGGACGCGGCCGCGCTCGCGCTCGAGGCGTTCGAGTCGAGGCACGCGCCCAGCACGGCCTCGGCCGTGCCCAGCGTCTTGGCGAGCTTGCCGGCGTCCTCCTTGTCCGTGAAGCCGAGCTTGCGCGCCGCGACGTCCACGTCCACGCAGCCGTAGATGACCGACAGCGCCTTGCCGTCCGCGTCCTTGGCGCCGGGCACGCACACGACCTCGCCCTTGACGCTCTCGCCCGTGGGGTTCTCGGCGCACTTTTTCGCGGGCTTGTACGTGCAGACGCTGCTGATGAGCTTGTAGGGCTCGGTCCAGGACGCGAACGACGGGCAGAGACCGGGGAACTGGCCCGAGCACACGTCCGTGTCCTGCTTCTTGGGGAGGCACTGCTTGACGTCCTCGGCGCCAGCGCGCGTGGTCTGGAGCGCCACGCACTCGTACCCGGCCACCTTGCAGTCCTCGGGCTCGGTGCAGTAGCCCGGCTGCGCCTTGGGGCTCGTGTTCGTGCCTGTGGCGACCTTGCCCGGCGAGTAGGCGGCGGTGTTGCCCACGTAAGCGGCCAGCAGTGCCGCGAGCGCGAGAAATTTAATCGGCCGCATTATGTTCTAGTGGCGGGGGGACGTTGCTGGGAGAACGGTTCTGGGCGGGAGGGGAGCGCTGTGCCGGAACCGGAGCAATTCGTAGTGTGGCATTTGTTCTCCCCCCTCCTCCTCCTCGTCCGCTAGAGGAGCGGAGAGCAAAGGGACGGGCCGAAGCGATCGAGAGTCAGAGATGCGATCCACCTGGGCTACACCCACGTGGACGCGGCAGCGAGCGGCAAACGAGCGACCGTGCTGCCCAGGCAGTCTCCGGATGGATATGACAGAGAGCAGACGAGGGGCGTGTGAAGCGGGAGCGACGGGACTAGAACCATGGCATCGTGGAGAATGATCCGCACGCGAGCGGTGGCGACTCCGGCAGACCTGCGACGACCCAGCAACAGGTGGGCAACCGGGTCAAAAAAACTCTTGGGGAAGCATTTTTCGACTCCGTCGCGTGGTTGTCGCCCGCTGGCAACGCTTCGCAGCGCAAGATCGTCCCAGTCCCGTCGCAGTCCCAGACACCAACGCCCAGGCGGAAAGATCCAGAGGAGCCGTTACGACCTGACGTCAGAGAGGTTCTATGATCTGTTTTATGTTAGTACACCCCAGTTGACACTTGCACGCGGATATGAGTCACGCCAACTGACTTTGATGAACCTCGCGTAACGACGACCCCACAACAAGTTCCAGTCTGCGATTAACCTACCCCTTCTTCCACCCGTTGTTGCTCGTAAAAGGTTACTCCATGCGGGTTACACGTGCTGTCCCGTTGCAAGTTGAGGGGGGATGGTGTTTTCTGAAATGGCTACAGCCCACCACCATCTCCCTCGTGACTCATGTGACCTCATGCGCCACGACGTCACGCTGCCGCTTGACGCACCGGCGGCAGGAACGAGGCGTCTGCCTCGCGCATCTCCACGCGGTGGTCGCGCGGCCGGTAGGTGACTTCGTACGCGCGTCCTTCCTCGGCCGTGTCAAAGACCCACTGCAGCAGCGTGTCGGCGAAGCCCAAGCAGACCTGCGGGTCCTACAAGTCACGTTACAGCGGATCACGGGTCAGTATGAGGCTCCTCACTTAGCACCGCAGCTACTTGGAACGAGGTGGACGGCTTGGCCAGAACCTCTCCGATGTAGGGTACACCGTACCCAGTACTTGCGGCAGAAGGACGGGATGTCAGTGGTCTTGAAGGTCTGCAGTTTTTGAAGCGCGAACGCGTCGTCGCGGAAGCCGCACACGATCCGGGGCGTGCCCACCACGTACGACTGGATCCAGAACGAGAGCAGCTTGAACCGCTCGAAGACGTACCGGTCCTTGTCGGTCCGCAGCACGCGCGTGGTCTTGAGCTCCACGTACGCGTGGCTCTCAGCGCGCTCGTCGTACGCGTCGTAGCAGTCGATCTCGGCCGCGACCACGAGCCGCGTCTCGCCCAGCGACAGCGAGAAAAGTCCACAGTACTCCTCGTCCTGGTTCACTCGCCGCGGTGCCGTAGTGGACGTTGCGCCGGTGGAGCCCTTCTCTTCTGTTGCGTACAGCTCAAAGCGCCGGCCCGAGTAGATCGCGTCCGCCTGGTTCTGCGGCAGCGGGCCGCGGTTGCGCGCGAGCTCCTCCGGCGTGCGGCGCACGTCCAGGTACACGCACCCGTCACGCTTCTCGGCACACAGCGTCCACGGGTTGGAGGTGTTGTACGGCGTCTACCGAAACGTAAGGTGCACCCACCAGAATCTAAAACGTGAACCCATGCATGCCAACACATTATCGGATCCATCGCGGCGGAACGCACCGCAAGGATCTTGTTGAGGTTGTTGCGGAAGGTGACGAACTGCGGCGGCGCGCGCGGGAGTCGGCCCTGGAAATGGTCCAGCGCGGCAAGCAGCGGCGTGAGCGGCGCCGGTGGCACCGACGGGTCGGACTCATCCTTGGGCTCGTACTCCTCCACACCCTCGAGTAGATCCGCCCCGATCTACGCACAGATCCGAGGCAGACCAAGTGAGTCGCCTCGTCTATCAAACTCCTGCAACATAAAAACGAGCGCAGCACGCACCGCAGGCAGTCGGTACCGGAGCTACGATCGCACGGCGCACAGTTCCACGTCAGTCCAGAATCACGAGCCGATCGACGGGCCCCACTCGGCTCTTGCGCGTACCAGGTTCGAGCGATCGAACGCGACGCGGCCGTCCGCGTACTTGCTAAAGTGCGCGATCTCCCGCGGCTAGTAGTCCGTCCAAGACGCCGACATTGGTGAGCTCTGCATCAGGTGGCCGAGCCAACGGCACGAGCGGAGGGAGAAGCGCACCTGCGACAGCGTCACGCGCGTCTGCGGGGCCTGGCGGCGGTCCCTCGGGTCGGGCACGCGCAGGGTCGCGGCGTGGGCGGTGCCCCCCGCGCCGGGGCTCCGCGCGTCGCCCGCGCGCCTCTCCTTGGCGCCGGCTTCGCCGCGGCCACCGCCGGTCACCGCCCGCTTCATTTTCGTTTCCGGGTGAGGAAGCTCTGACGACCTTCCTCCATTCAGTGACGTAAGAACAGAGTGACACTGTAAATGGCGAAGATACATGGAGCACCGAAGGAAGCAATGGCAATTTACTTGTTCCCGTGAAACAGGGTGGGGCTAACCCGGCACGTGTGGCGTCGCCTCATTTGGCGTAGAACGAGAGCTCCGTCTCGTTCTTGATCACGTCTGCGAACGAGTTTTCCGCGGCGGCCTCGTTGAACAGGATAAACTCCTGGTCCTTGCCACCGCCGAGCTTCAAGAGCGGGCCGACCGAGATGAACTCGTGGCCGCCGTAGCGGCCGTGGCGGCCGTTCTGGAGCTTGGACTTGCTCGCGAGAGCGAGCTTGCGGAGCGCTTCGGCCAGCTTCACGTCCTCATTCGTGGCCGATGCTGGCTGGGCAGTCGCAGTCGGGGTTCCCGAGGGCGTGTCGATCGGAGTCGCCGCGTGCTTCGCGTAGATGGGAACCTCTGGGAGTGGCTCATCGAAAAATGACTCGTAGAGATCGATCGTGTCCTTGGAAAACCCCGTCTTGCTCGTCGACATAAGCTTCTCGTAGTCCATGCACTCGCTAAACTTGGCCTCGCATTCCGGCTCGGTCTTGAGCTTCTTGGCGACCAGCATGCGTGCTTTGACATTCTGGTCCAGTCCGGAGTATGGTCCAAGCGGAACCTTGAATGTGGCGCCGCCTCGAACCTGAGCATCACGAAGGGCCTTGTAGTCGTCCGGGCTGATGTTGTTATCTCGCAGGTATGACTCGAAGTAGTTCTTCACACTCTCGCTTTCTCGCCAATGCTGAGGTCGATTCCAATGAACATACCTACAGACGGGCCATGTCAGTCCAACTTCCAACCTTCCTCGCTGAGAGCACAATGTTAGCCTCTCACCTTTCGTACAGCGGATCGGTAACCTGAGGACTGCAATCGCCGACAAAATTCTTGCTCCTACAAAAGACACCGGACAACATGTCAGTTCGAATGAATTGTCAACCAACGCCAATGCTGACCCGTACCCCCGGCCATTGACGAAGTCATCAATACTGATTTGCTCGTCCTTGCGCTTGAGCACACTCTTGAAAGGTGAGTTTTGGAGCTGCGTGAGCGCCATCGAGTGACTGCCGAGATTTGGTTGATTCCCAAAGCGTCCACTGTCCCCTGAGGTCTGATTCTCGTCAATCGGCATCTGCTTCGAGCTAAAATCGACGTGGCGTTTGAGTTTGTGAACAAAGTCTGCGTCGTCGCTGACATCTGGCGAGCTCATACTTCGGACTCCTCGGGTCGTGTACGGCCGAGCGGAAGTGCGGGCCACTGAGGCAAGATCCACGCTCACTTCGTCGGCACTGATTGCTCGTCCAGGAATCGTCTCAGACGTCGAGTCCATATTGGATGCAGTTCTTGGTCGAGGTTTGTCATCAGGGCTGAGTTCGTTTGACAAATCCATCGGACTCATGAACTTGTAGCCGAGTGTCTTGTCGAATGAGGTGAGCTCTTCAGGATGGTACATCTGAAGGAACGTGTCAGAACTTCCAAGCGACGGGAGCCTGTGCGGTCGTGTTCCGGATTTTGATTCTGGGTTTTCAGACAGGCCCGCACCAGCTTCGACACTCGGTTGCGCCGAATCCATTCGATGCGAGGTCGAACTCATCTCCTCCTCAAGAGTTTGAACGCTTGTTCCAGCTGAACTTCGCTCGCTCTTTACCGCCAAGGAGCAGAACTTGGGCTTCTCAAATTGATCGAGTGGATTCTTCCACCAATCCTCGAGAAGACGTTTACATTCTTGTACGTACGCCTCACGCCGTCGAATGTCCTTGATAGTCATTCGCCTTGGATAGAAGTCATCATCGTCATCTTCATCTTGGGTATCTAACATGGTAAGATCCACGGTGGATGGAACATTGCTGAGTGCCTTGCGCTTGCTCTCTTCTTGCTTCGCGAGTGTCTCTCGAACCTGATCGCACGCTGTAACGCCATTGCGCACTTCAAAGTTGTGCAGGTAGTAATCGGAATCAAGCTCCCAAAGCGGAGGCTCACCCTCTTGCGGGACAAAGTGACCCAGGAAGATGTTGATCGCGTCTTGTTTCGCCATGTCCGTGAACGAATTACTGTAGTAACGGCGGATGGAGGTAAGTAACTCGCGATGCTTCACATTCTCCCGTCCTGCACTGTTCTTGACATTCTTGTGAGCTTCTGATCCACCATACTGCATCGAGATTGCGTCACCGACGAGCGAGTACAAGAGCATCAACACACGGACAAGCTGCGATCGACTCTCCAGCAGTGGCGTGTTTCGAATACCCATCGCGTACAATTGTTGTCCGAGGGCTCGCATGCCGACACTGAATTGACTCACATTCGTACGGTCCAAGCAGTCGATGCAGTTCGTGCGAAGGACACCTTTCTGTTCGAGCCAATCTCCGGACTTGCGAGGAATAGTTGGCGACGGGAGTGGCTCAAAGTTGTTGACGTTGCTTGATGGCTGGTTGTCGCCACATGTGGTTGGTGACGATTGTGGTGACTGTAAGGCGGACGCGAAAGATACGTACGAGCTTTGCTTGTTGTCTGTTCGGCCGATACGACGCTTTGGAGCGCTACAGAAGAAGCCGGTCTGGGTCAACGCCCACACTGCAACTTTGTCGAGTGAATGCAAGACGTTAAGACCCTTCTGTTTCGACAATCTTGAGTAATCCAACGCGACGTATCGAATACGATGCTCCGGTGGGATGAAGCAATTGAGGTACTCGACGGCGGTCATGAACTCGGTCCCAACAATCACTTCTCGCTGTTTCCTCTCACTCTGTTTGACCAGATTCAACGCGACGATCGGTGAGCCGTAGCGCGCAAAGAGATCTGCAAAATGCTTCCTTGACGCAGTGTATGTCGGATCTACTCGGTTTACTGTGCAAGGTACATAGTGGGTTAATAGCCATTCCATAACTAGCAGAAGCTTCATGCTGGACTTACACACGATCGGCGGCTTTGGCAGGGTTGCAGATGTCTCTTGCGACCAAAAGACTGGAATAGAGCCGCGATACTGCACGAACGAACTGAACTTGCCGGCCCCCATACTCTCATCTTCAATGATCTGCTCGGTCTCCACATCATTTCCGACCTTGCCCGTGTCGGCAACGCCTCGCTTCAAGTATCGAGTACCAGCAAAGTGACGAGACCGTCGAGCGAGCAGGGTGATGCTTACCAACCGCCCAAAGACCGAGCATTTGCGTTGTTCGTACGAGCCGAGCACGATCGGGAGGATTAGGTCGGTGACGGCACTCGCACTTAGTGTCGACTTAAGTTCTCGCGTGAGGTACTCATTCCACGTGAACATTTCCGCCGGCTCCGAAGACTCAGTTGTCATGTTGTGCTGGAGCGTGTGAGTCACGTCGTATGAGTAGCTGAAGAAGAAATCCTTTGTGAGGTCGATGAAGTGGAACAGGCCCAGGTATCGCGCCTCAGCTTCTTCCTCCGGACTTGGATTGAACCATCGATTGAGCCACATCCATGCGTTCCCGGTGATGCTTTCCTGGCCGTTGGGCACGCTCACGCTCAGCTGCTGG
Source organism: Pythium folliculosum (assembly GCA_023336295.1). NCBI lineage: Eukaryota > Oomycota > Peronosporomycetes > Pythiales > Pythiaceae > Pythium > Pythium folliculosum. The sequence goes on from JAADWV010000243.1 coordinate 19,049, forward strand.
GTCGCAGAGATTCCGTAGATAAAGTTGCCACCAATGCAGCCAATCTTCCGGCGTTGGGTCACGAACGTGAAGTGATACCCGCGCAAAAAGCGGATACATCCGACGACCGCGACGGCCGTGAACGCCCGAATCAACTTCGAGCCGCTCACGCGGCACTCCTCCGCGAGCGCCTGGAGCTTGTCTTCCATGTCGGTCCACGAGTACAGCTCCGGGTCTTCCGAGAGGACTTGCCGAAGACTCTGTGGGCGCGCGATCGTGCGGTCCAGCGAGAGGATGCGAAACCGCGTGTAGTGGCGGTCCGAGCACACAACGTAGAACAACGTGGGCGTCTCATAGATCGTGAACCGCTCAAACCGCGTGACGCTGGCCTCGAGCGTCGGCTGGCGGCGCTGCAGTCCTGAGCGCGCGCTGTTCGTTGTTGATGGTGGGCGGCGAGTCGCCGAGCGCACGCTGCCACGCGTCGGCTCCGCGTCAGAGCTGGGCGGACACACGATCGACAGACGCGGCCGCACCCCGTGCTCGAGGTCGCGCTTAACAGCCAGCAGCGTATTCATCCTATCCCACAACACGGACGCTGTCAGCTCACCCCACATAAACATACACTGATGCACACATCAACTCCGTACCACCAGTCGACGTCGTAGCTCGACTCGTGGGACGCGAACGTCTCCTTCTTGCTGCCCTTGTGGAGCGTGATCTCGAACGAGTCGCGGCCGTCGCTGCGCACGTGCGCGATGTCGCACTCGCTCACGGCGATCGACAGCAGCTTGCGCGTGGGCGCCGCCAACGGCAGCGGAAGCTGCGGCTGCTCCATGATCGACTGCGAGCTCCCGGACGACGGCGGTGAGCGCGCCGGCGTTGGTGTCGGCGTAGAAGCGGAGGAGGCATCGCCATTTCCGTCCTGCGGCGGCGGGTCCGCGAAGACCAGGAACTCGCCGTTGTCGTGGAGCTCGCACCACACAAAGGTCCAGTCGCCCGGCTTGTTCTTGCTGAAGAGCCGGGGCGAGCGCCGGTACAGCGGCCCCGCGATGCTCATGGCGGGCGCTATAAGTTTCCCCTTGGGCGTCTCTTTCTCTTCCTCGTTCTTGTTCTCATCAGGCACGAAGGAGGATTTTCTGATAGAAACCTTAAAAACCAGTTCGATATTTTCACTCAACCTACAACATCAAACTGAAATGTTTACACGCGTTCGGATTGGCCAGTTGAGTTCAGCGTTCTAGGAGACCCCGCTACCCGAGCTTGAGGGCCACGTGCGGCACGGTTTCGGCGTACACGGTCTTGACGTAGTCCTCGACGACGTCGAAGTAGTGCGAGGCCTCGAACGAGGTCAGGCCGCCCGCGGGCGGCTCGAGCAGCTGGTACGCGAACGCCACGAGGCACTCGGTCGTGAGCCACGAGCACCACGAGAGCCGCAGCGTCTTGAGCGCGCGGAACCGCGAGAGCTGCTTCAGCAGCGCCGTGCCCTGCGCGCTGTCCTCGACGTCGAAGCAGTCGGTGATCTCCAGGTACTCAATGTGCGGGTGCAGCTCGTTCAGCCTTGCGAGGAAGCCGAGCGAGAGCCCGCGGCACGAGATGAGCTTGAGCGATGTAAGCTGAGTGTCGTCCTGGGTCGGCACGATGTCCACTTCGTCGACGTCCAGCTCGTCCCAGGAGTCCACGAGGCCGTAGCCGCTGTTGAGCAGCTGCCCGTTGCGCTGCCACGTGAACTGGTGCTTGGGTTCGGCCGAGTCTTCAAAGAGCAGCGAGAGCGACGACTCGTGACGTACAAAGCCCAGCGTGAGCTCGTCGGTCGGCTGCAGCAGAAGCAGCGCCGCGTTGTCGTCGGCCATGGTCTTGAACGCCACGGTCAGTGCCGAGAGCCGCGTGATCATCCACGGCTCGAAAGACGCGAAGAACTCGCGTGTGTAGGGGCAGGTCGCCGTGTACAGCTCAAACGACTTGGCGATCTCGTAGAGGCACCTACACCGGCCACGCAAAGAAGCACAAATTCATCATGATACCTGGCGCGCTTTGCGATATAGATCGATCCATCGCACCTCTCCTGGAGCGACGCGCACGGCTCGATCGCGGCCGTGCGCTGCAGCTCGGTCGCGATCGACTCGATGCGCTTGAGCTTGATCTGCTCGATCTGGTCGTCCTTGAGCCGCGCGGTCATCAGTGCCTTGACCACATCTACACGCACCCTACGTTTCACAGCCGAGGCCGCGTCACGCGCCTCAGCCTCGCGCCTCCGTTGGTCCAATCGCCACTGCGCTTGCCTCTCTTTATTGCGCTGGGTCACAACCTTGGACACCTCGCGCTGCAGATACCGCTGCAGCGCGAAGCTGCACGCAAACGCACACAGACCGACAGACGTCAGTTAGACGCTCACTTCCGCCACAATGGTCCCCAGATGGCGCATCGCACCGCTCGAGCTTGGAGCCGTAGCCGCCGCACTGACGCCCTTTGTTGCGCCCCATGCCAGCTTCCTCGTCAATCGGGTTGACTCTCTGGAAGGCCCGGCTTATTTACGGATGCAATGACGTCCGTGTCTAACAAGTTTGCGGGCGTACTGTGCTCCTCTATACGAAATGCACAAAACTATTTACAACTACGTGGGGGGCGCCAGCCGTGGCAGGCGCCTCGGTTTTTGTGAGAAGTTGTCAACGCTGCGTTGATTCAGCACCTTATAATAGTGGATTGGTGTAGATTTGTATGATTTCTAGACCGCAAATACTATTTTAGAGTACATCAAAAGAGTGACGCGCCAGGGTGACGCAGGCCAATCAGAAAATTAGCCTAACCCTTGCCTCCCTTGCTGCGCTCGGTCGGGCGCGGCCTGAGGGCCGTCGTCGCTACGCGACGACGGGTTTTAATGGATTGGATGTATCTATTTTGATATGGGTACGAAAAACGGAGCAAAGCGACACCAAGCTGGCACTTGCCAGATTGCACACAGGCCAACACCATGGCAGACGCTGACAAGCCACGCCCGGAGTCTCCGCAGTCGGCGCTGCTGTCCGAGAGCGCAGCTGCGCGGCGCAAGATCGCGGCAAATCCGTCGGCGGGCGAAGTGCATCGACGCGAGCAGGGCGCGCCGTGGCGGGCGACGGCCGACGAGCAAATCCGACTCGCGAACGAGAAGGCACGCGAAGAACAGGCCGAGAAACGGCGATGGGGGCTCGCGAAGCAGATCCAGGACGGGCTCATGCACACGTACGGTATCAACTATGGCGTGGCCGAGCTCGCGGCGCTGCTCAAAGACGGAATCGCACTCAAGGCGAGCGGCAAGCGAGAACTGTCGTCGACCGAAATCTCGTACGTGCAGCTCCTCGCCGCCGCTGAGAAGTATGAGCTTAAACAGATTGCAGACCTACTTGACAAGTTCCCAAAGGGCCGCAACGTCGCGAGACAAAAAGCGTAGATATACCGACAAATCAAACCCAAATCTTGACATCCTCTGCTGCCATGGTCTGCTCCTCATAATACTCGGCGAGCGCATCAATGTGGTCGTCGAGAATGGGTCCCGCGAAGTGCTCTTCGCTGGATGTCTGGTGTTCTGGCTTGTCCTCTTGCCCCATCCGCCAGAGCTCGTAATGATGGACATTGCGGAACATTGTCCGCGTATCCTTGAGGACCGTGTCGATCGAGGTCTCAACGAGGTACTTCACGCGCAGCGACGTCCGCTTCTCTTGGTCTTCGTACGGGAACTCGTGGCCGTCTCCATCACCGGCTGACAAATCTTCTTTCGGTTCACGCACGAGTTCGTCCATGAAATCTTGCCACGCAGCTTTCACGGTCTGGAAGAAGATACTCTCAGCCGTGAGCACCTTTTCTTGAATCTCGTAGTCGGTGCGATGAAGCCACTTGGTGTTCTGTGGGAAAGCCATGACGTCGTGGTGGTGAGGGCCAACCCATTTCTTGCCCACGCAGAGTTTCACCACGCGGATTTCGCCCGTCAACAGGCCTTCGTTCCGAACGGCAACACTGATGGTGAGGTCGTATGTTTGGTCGGTTTTGGTCCTCCACGATACTGGTGGATGCCACGGCGCCCACACGCACTTGCTGAGAAGAAACTCGATCACTTGCGCATCCCGGAGCTCCAAGAAACGGCTCACTTTGTTGAGTGTTGGGACCTTCAGCAGTTCCGGACCGCAGTTGTACACCTCAAAGTGGCGTTTATTGATCTGGATCTGGCGCACACTATGACAAGAACGAGGGATTAGAGCGCAATCACAGCACTTGTCGTGTAAAGCCACGTACTCTGCAACTGCAATGTCGTAAGCCTGAGCGATCGACGTGGTCGAAATGTGCTTTACGAAGAGTAATTTCGAGAGCACCTCCACTTCGTCCATGAAGCGGTGGACGCGACGCAGCACCTCCCGCTCGACAACACGCTTGACACGTGACAGCACGCGCTCGTCCACAACCGCGTAATAGCGTCGCGCGATCCGTATCACCTGAGCCGTACGGAGATGGGCAAGGATCGCTGCATGCCGCGCCTGCACGAGCGCCGTGGACGCCGCCGCGATCGCCGCGGGCGGCAGCGCGACGCCGGCCGCATTCCCCATCGCGTCTATCGCGCCATCGCCCCCGGCGAACGTGCGACAGCGCACCAGCGCGATGTATTTTTGAAATGGCTACACTCGGCACAGAGCTGCGAATCGTCGTTGGTTGTGGGAGAAAACGAGAATCTTGATAGATACGCGCTCGGAACAACGGGGGGGAACAGTCATCTCGCTCCACTGGCATGACGTCACACGCCGTCGTTCTCGCTCCTCCCAGCAGACACCAGCCATTTCGCCCATGCGTACAAGTGAGCTCTTCAACGTCCCATCCGTCGCGCATAACCTAACGCGCGCAAGGTTTGGGGGTGGACTCACAGACCATCACTCTGCTCAAAACCAGACCCCATCCCCCATCGCCTGTTTGCTCTCTCTTGGGATTTGTATGGACGGCGGGAAGGCAAGGGTCGCCGTACCGTGCTATATGTTGCTTATACGTTGTGTATATGTTGATGCCCGCCGACCCTCTTTTTGTTCCCTGTCTGTCATTTTGAACGAAGGCGAAGTCGGTCCACGCCCGCAGAAAGAAAGAGAGAGAGAGAGAGAGACCGGGAGAGCCCGAGTGAGAGGAGACGACGTCAGTAGGTTTCCCCATTCGTCCCACAGCCGCGCTTCACTTTCTTTTCCCGACGGCACTTCCACCCGCGAGCCCTCCGATCGCCGATCAGTCCGCGCCGCGCACCCAGAAGATCCCCTCGGAGAGAGCGTATCTCCCACACACACAAACTCACCCGCGAAAGACGAGAAACCGAGAAACTAAACAGCCAGCATGTCGGCGTGGGGGCTGCGACTGAACCCGTGGGGCCACAGCTACTCGAGCCTCGAGTCGGAGCAGATGCGGTTCATCCACAAGGCCTACTGCGAGGCCATGGAGGCCGGCGAGGAGGACATGCCGATCCAGCTCAAGATGGACGATACGTTCTACCCGACGTACAAGCCGTCGGTCTCGGACTTTGACGAGCACACGTTCATGCGCAAGATGCAGGACGTCGTGGGCCTGTTGCGAAACCCCGCGGAGGCGATCATCTCGACGATCTGCGCCTACCAGCGCGTATGTGCTTTGTTTCTCTCTTTATTGTTGGGAGACACCAGGCTGACGATGTAATTTTCTGTGGTGACAACGACAGGAACGCTACGAGCGGTTCACGTTCAACGGCTACTTGAACGACCCGCGCACGCTGCTGCTGGAAGAGTTCAAGGACTGGGCCATGCGCACGCTCGCGCCGGCGTCCTGTACGACCGAGAGCATCCTCAACGAAGTGCGCCGGCGCCACGCGTACGTGCTGCGCCTCCAGCACGGCCAGCAGGGACTCTTCCAGTCGGGCACGGGCGAGCGCTCGTTCATGGGCACACTCAAGGATGTGCGCAATGTTATTGAGACGCGCGTGCTGCCGTCAATCGAGGCCGAGCGCGCGCACTCGTCGGCCCGTGAGCAGCTCCACACGCTCGAGGCGCGCGGCACGGACGGACTCATGCACGGCGTGCAGTTCTTGTTTTACGTGCTCCGTAACACGCCCAACACGCCTGCGGACTGTACAATTTCCAACTTGCGCGCGCAGCAGCACCAGGGAATGAAAGACGCGATGCAGACCAAGTCGGGCCAGATGCTGCAGCTGCTGCTCTCCACGCCGTCGTTCAAGTACGTACCACAGCCTCTCATGATCAATAGGTTCGACATGCTAACATCATGATGCATTCGTGCAGACAACTGTTCCCCGAGACTGGCACGACTAGCCAGCGAAGCGAGACGGTCGCTCCGCTCATGTTGACTGCCGCGGAAGAGGAGGAAATGGTCAGCACGGCCGTGTTCTGCGATTCAGAGGCCAAGCCCAAGATTCCCAACGCCCTTACGCGCACGTCGCGCAACACCGAAATCACCATCACCCCGGCTGATTTCTTGAGCGGAAGCAACTCGGGTGTTGTGACGCTTCGACCGGAATCGGCCACCGTCGCGGCGGAGAGCTTCACGAGACTTCACGGCCTGCTGAAGCTGCTAGCCGACTTGTTGGTCTCGTGCCGTAAGGCGCGTCAGCTTGCCGGGCCTGGAGGTGACTTGCTCGTGTACGGCCCGGGTGGTGAAGAAGTGCGTCGCTTGATGCAGTCGCTGGAGATCGTCCAGTCGGAAATCAGCCGTCTGATCAGCAAAATGACCCAGCTCGGCGTGCGCGAACTCGACCGCCTCAAGCCGAACCAAGAGAAAGCGTGGCGGTACAGCTTCAGCAAGGTGCTGCCGCTTGAGAACTACTTGGCGCACGACTTCGGTGCCTGCGCTGAACCGATCCAGCGCATCTACGCGAACGCAGATCCCCTTCACGTTCAGAAGATGTACAAGCAGTTCCGACAGGCGACGGGCATGTGGGTGCAGGAGAACAACTCGATCTGTCGAAACACCTACGCGGCACTTGGCGCCCAGTTTGTCGAGCGGCTGCCGTCAACGCGAAGCTACGAGCTGGAGGACGCAACACCTACTTCCTCACCTCAGATTGAACTGATTGAGGAGGAGGAGGAATCTTCCAACGATCGGGCAAAGAAGACGACGCCCTCTTCTGGTAACGGTAAGGTGCTGATGCTCGAGAACGGGTCGGGTGCCGAAAATCAGCCCGCCAACGCCAATGTTGAGGAGATGAGTCTGGCGCTCGTTCCGCGCGGCACTGGCACGGCGCCGCAGCAGGGCGAAGCCGGTGGGCTATCGTTATTCTCGACGGCCGCGTCTGTGATGACGTGGATCTCAATGTCGAAGCCGAAGACGGACAGCTCGTCGAGCAAGACGTCAGCTGTGAAGGATGCAACTCAAAGCCCACAGAACTCGGAGACCGATGAAGAAGATGTTGTTGAGAAGGCTCCTCTGTCCTCTGCGTCATCGGTGAGCTCTGTTGCTTCCAACAGTGCGGCCCAGGCGCAGGGTGTTCTCGACGTGCTTCTTCTTGTCCGCCAGTCGATCCAGAAGATCGGCCAGCTCTCCTGGGGACTCCGTACTTCGTTCCACACGTCCAACATCGATGAAGGTAACTTCGACGCCTTCGTCGTGCTGTGTTCGATCTACGAGCCTGTCGGTGTGCAGTGCGCGAGTGATCTGCTCATTCGCGTGCGCAACCACCGAACCCGCCTGGCACAACTACTGAAGCGCCACATCACATCGGTTTTGAGCTGCGTGCTCGTGTTACAACGCCGCATATTGGAGGAGCAGAAGAGTATCCCTGGCATGTCGTTGGTGTACCGCCACCTCGAGAGCGTCCTCCACGACTTTGACATGGAGATGGACGCGCTGCTCACGAATTTCAAGCAGATGATGGTCGAGTGTAGCAAGATGAAGGACGGCATCCTGCAGATGCCGCTGCTTCACCAGAAGGATGACAACACGGGCGTGAGCGCGGCAATGTTTGCGTACAACTCCATCAATGCGCTTAGGACGCGTGTGAGCGGCCAGACCGACACTCCTTCCGCCGCGATCTTGACACACGGCGAGTACATGCGGCAAATCAGCTCGCAGATGGACCTGCACTGGAACAGCATCTCGCATCTGCTACAGAGCCTCAAGGGTGTCAGCGAAGCGGTTGGCTCCGTCACTACCCGCCTGCGGGTACGTTCGTCAATGCTCTCGAAAGCGTTTCTGAGGATCTGAGTACTCATCCCTGTTCATCTTGTAGGAATTCCCTAAGGACTCGCGCATCGCGGTGCCCGCGCAGCAGTTGGACTACATCTTCGAGGTGCGCACTCGTAGAGCGATCTGGACGGCTGGCTTGTTATGGTCGCTAACTCGCTTCTCGCTCTTTTCTTTCCCCAGTACAACTACGATGGCTTCTTCCGGCAATCCACCAAAGACCTGGAGCTGCTTTCGTCGACCTTTGATGGCAATTGAGCTTGTCGAGCTCTTTGACCGATGAAGATTGCAAACGGAGCAGAAAGATCGATGCATCAAGCGGAGATGAACGACAGTCTCCTTGTGCAGCGGCGCGTCCATCCTTGGACACCGTGGCCTGCATTTGTTCATGCCAAGTGAGAACACGAAAACCACCCCCCACCAAATTTATAGCTAGGTTTAACGGACAAATTAGATAGCACACCTCTCCTCCTCCCTTCGCTCGCCACCGGCGTAGACATATCGGGGAACACCTCACAGCATGTCGACAAAGTCACCGGTGTCGGCGGCCCCGGCCGCGTCGCTGGCTGAGCTCTGACTCTTCTTGAGGCGCGCGCTCGTCAACGGCGGCTCGTCGTCCTCGCCCGTCTCGCTCTGCGTCGCCGAGGCCGTGGACGCAATCTCCAGGCGTTCGAGTCGCTTGCGCTTCTTGATCTTGGGCGGACGGCCGAGCGTCGGCGTCGTCGCCGAGCCCGAGGCGCTGAACGACGACTTCCGCTCGAGCTTGAGCGACGACGAAGGTGCGGACCCCGGTGTGGACGCGGTTAGCCGCCCACCCGAGCCACCACCGCTAGCGGAGGACGCTGAGGACGCGACCGCCGCCGAGAAAGACGCTGATGAGGCGGAGTTGCGGCGGCGCGCGCCCGCGGCGCTGTCGTCGCGCGGGTGATAGTCGGCGAGCTCGAGCGACGGCTCGTTTGCGAGCGTCTTGTAGAAGCAGCAGCTCGAGAAGAGGTGCTCGGTCTCGGTGTACGGCTTGACCTTCTTGAGTGCCGCGTCCTTGCGCGACTGCTTGCTGTCGATGAAGCCGTCCCAGCCGCGCACGATGTTGCCGTGGGACGTCTCCTCGAGGTACGCGGCCTCGTCCTCTTCGATCTGGGCCTGGAGCTTGAGGATCTGCTCGTGGACTTTGCGCTGGCCGTCCAGCAGCGTCCGCATCTCGTCCGAGACCGACGAGGACGTTAGTGCCAGTGGCCGCGGACGCGGCTGCGCGCTCGATGACGACGCCGAGGAGGACGCGACGGCCGTGGCGCTCGTCGCGGCGCCGCTGGTGGTGGTCCCGGTCTCGCCCGTCATGTTGCTGTGTGCTCGGTTCTGCGCGGAAAAGAAGGGCTGTCCAAAACCTGTTAGAACACATAGTTGTGCACGATCGAGTCCCATTATTTCATATCGACAATATACGATAAGGCACATAAGACTCTGTAATCGGATATGGCGTGAATACCAATATTTAGGTTAACATACCGACCGTTTGCGGGATATCAAAAATTACGAAAACTCGTGGGCGATCTCGGCCTTCGACATGAGCGGGGGTGACGCGAGGTTGTTGCTGCTGTTCGCCATGCCCGCGTGGCCCACGCCCCCGATGTTGCTGCTTCCGCGGCCTCGACCCCGCGGGGATAACGGGGATGCGCCGTTCGCTTGGTTGGGCGAGCCAACACGGAGCCGGGGCTTACCCTCCGCCTCGGCCCGCGTACTCCGCGAGTTGGATGGGGGCGGCGACGCTCCGCGGGGCTGGCCGCCGAAGAGCGGCTTGAGGTACTTCTCGTCCAGCCGTTCCCACATGCCGTGGATGCCCGAGCGGCGCCGGCGGCTGCGGCTGCTGTCCAAGTTGTCGTCAAAGCGACGGTGGGGCGTCTGCGAGCGGTCGTCGTCGCGGTCAGGAAGGAGACTCTCGTTCGCTCTGCGGGTGACGACAGATACCAGCGTTAGACCACTCATCAGTTCGACACTTTGATGACAGGTGCACGTACTCGTCCATGTCGACGAACTCGTTGTCGTCGCGCGACGTGAGCTTGAAGTGGCGAAGCAGCGGGCTCGTGCCCATACCGAACACCTACGTTCGCAAACGAAGCGTCAGCCCTCAGTGGTTGTGATACAAGAGAGGGCTAGACAAGCACAAGTACCAGCGTCGTGAACATGACGGTGAACAGCGTGGTGCTCTGGATGACGCCCGAGTGGGTCGGGTCCGGCGTCGACACGTTCAGCGCCAGCGCGAACGCGATCGCGCCGCGGAGACCGGCAAACCAAATCACGACCATGTAGCTCCACGGGATGGTCTCAGTGCGGCTCACATTGGCGACGAAGAACAGCGGGAACGTGCTCAGCATGCGCGCCAGCAGAATCGCGATGAGGTTGAAGAAGATGAAGCCCCAGTCCCACGTGAAGTAGCCCGAGTACGCCACGACGCTCATGCCCAGGTAGATGAAGATGAAGTTCTCAGCGACGAACGCAGCTGTGGCCAGTAAGTGGCGCAGCGCAGTCGCACTCTCGTCCGCGATGGTGTACAGGTGGTAGTGGCTCATGAGCACGCCCGAGAAGAACAGCGCGACGATGCCACTGAGCCCGGCGAGGTCGGCGGCAACGTAACTCAGGTAGGCCGACAGCAACACGATCGAGATCTCGTACGATGGGTACTGCCGCAAGACTGGGTCGGCCTGCTTGAGCAGGAACGCCGACGTGCAACACACGGCGGCCGCCAGGAACACCGAGCCGATGCCGATTCCAAACACCTTGGTGATCACGACGCTCATGTCGTGGAGCGTGACGTCTTCAATTCCCTGCTTGATGAGCCGCTGGAAAAGCGTGAACGCCACGATCGCGACGCCGTCGTTGAGCATGCTCTCACCAAACACCAGGTTGAAGAGCAGAGGCGGGACGCCGTTTTTCTTGAACACGGAAAGTGTCGCAACCGGGTCGACTGCTGAGATTAGCGCGCCATACAAATACGCTTCCGCGGCGGTGAGCTTGGTGATGAAACCAATGTGTCCGAGCCAGAGCAACATGCCGCCGACGATGAACATCGTGATGAGCGTACCCACGCCCGCGAGCAGCAGAATCGTCGAAAAATTGGAGAAAAAACCCTGCAGAGATTCCACATGAAGCGCGAATGAGTATCACACCCACCACATACAAGTCGGTAGCTGTGTGAGCTCCACTGTGCCACGTACGCGCTTCTTCATGCTGAAGCCGGCCTCGAGTATAATCGGCGGGAGCAGCGCGTAGAAGAGAACCTCTGGGTCCATGCCGTGGCCCACCGATTGCTATACCACAAACGAGACAACAGTCAACACCCACCGCAGAACGCGCTTATCGAAAAGATCGGGCCCAACGCACCATTGGCGAGATAAACCGCATGACCGAGCCGAACTGGTCAACGCACAGACAAGAGCGTGATGAGATTCATGGGTTTGTGTGGCCACCAAAAGACGACGCTCGCTTGGTCGCCAAACGCACCATGACGCCAAAGAACATGGCGCAGACCGACTCGGAGATGAGCACCGGGTTCTTGGCGCGGTCGAGTCGGTAGGCCACGAGCACGAGGATGAGCTGCAGGCTTGCGATCACAAACAGCTCGATGCTAATCCACGTGTTAGCGGTCTCGGCGTCCACTTTCTCGCCCGTGGCCTCGTTCACGACCGGCGCGATGCCGCGCGCCTCGTTCAGCGGGCTCTGCGGGTCCATCTCGCCGTCCAGCGGCGCCGCCGTGAGCGTCCAGAGCAGCAGCGGCAGCATGGCGGGTCCGTCAAGCCGGATCTTCTCACGCACTCAGGCAAACTGACCTCTCAGGAGGAAGGAGAGCTGAAGAAGGGCGAAACTGAGCTCGAAGACGGGGATGTCGTTGTCGTCCTCCCTCGCTGGAATGACGGTAACTCTCGTGTGGTCCACACATAAATTTGAGACGGCTCTCCAAACTAGAACCGAAACTAGTTCAGCTCAGCCTAGCTTATCATCACGGTTCACACGTCGCAGATCCACGCGTGTCGTGAACCGTCGCGAGCTACTCCAGGATTCGACGAGGAATTCCCGATGGGCAGCGGCGCGAGCACCGCGGCGAGCAGCGCGCTGCCCACCGCGGGTCTGGACGACCACGAGGAGCTCTCGCTGGACGCGCTATGCATGTGGATTAGATCGCAACACGCTGGTGCCGTGGGCGAGGCGCTCGCAGAGCGCTGCGCCGAGAGCGGGCTCTCATCGGGTGAGATCTTACTCCTGATGGACCAGGAGACGCTACTCCCGGCTCTGCAGGTATCGTTCAGCGACGACGAGCGCCACCAAGCGCTCGCGCTGATCCAGAGTGGTCGCCGGGCGCTGCGGAGGGAGTTTCGCGTGTCGCTCAAGGAGCTCCCGGACGCCATGGACCGCGCCGTGTACGTGCTCGAGCGGTTCCCAATGGTGCTCGACCCAACAGGCCAGGCCACGCGGTTCCTCAAGTACCAGCGCGGCGCGTTCCTCATGGTGGGCAACCAGAAGGACATGGCGCCGGAGAACCTGCGCAAACACCTCGTCGACGCGCTGAGGCACGGCACGTGGCTCATCCTGGACTTTGACACGCTCACCACGCTCGAGCTCGACCAGTTCTTCGCGCCCGATAGCTTCCCGCGCGAGATCTTTTCGCGCCAGGCGCTGTGCTGTCCGGACGTGTTCGCCAAGCTGCTGCGCGCGGACGACCCGGACCCGGCCGAGTTCATGGTGAACGACCAGTTCAAGTTCGTCGTGCTGTGTCGCACAGAGCAGCCGCCCAAGACCGCGCTCGCGATGTGTGTGCTCCATGTCCAGATCGCAGGTCCAACAGCGCAGACAGCAAGCGACGAGCCATCGTCCGGCGCGAACGACTCGCTCGCCAAGGCGCTCGGTGTGAGCAAGGAAGTCAAGCGAAACTCGCTCGAGATGGTCGAGGCCGCGTTCGATAACGACCTGGAGATCGTGCAAAAGTGTTTGGACCAGAACTACGACATCGAGAGCGCCGACGGCCACGGCCACACGGCGCTGTCGGAGGCGTCGTGCCAGGGCCACACGGACATGGTCAAGTTCTTACTGAAGCGGGGTGCTGACCCGAACCGCACGAACGACGAGCGCCGCAGCGCGCTCTACCGAGCGGCGTATAACGGTCATCTCGAGACTGCGCAGCTTCTGCTGGTAAGCGGCGCCGACCCGCGGGTCGTGACCAAGCAGTCCGAGACCGCGTTCGACGTCGCCAAGACGCCGGAGGTGCAGGACGCGATCCAGAAGTGGGATCTCGCGAAGACCGACAGGCTGCTGGACGAGCGGCGCAAAGTGATCGAGCAGCAGTGGCAGGCGCGCATCACCAATCACGTTGAGCGAGAGCGGTACGCGCTCATGAAGATCCACGAAGAGCTCATCGAGCTGGCTCGCAGTAGCGACGCCGCTGGTCTTGAGACACGGCTGGAGCAACTCGTGGACGAAGCTGTCGAGAGCGGCGAGAAGCCCCGTGCGAGCGCCGACGTGCGTGACGAGAAAGGCGCGACACTGCTGGCGATCGCGGCTCAGCTGGACCACGTGGAGGTCGTCACGCTCCTGCTGTGCAAGTGGAAAGAATGGAAAGAACTGGCGACACAGAGCGCTACGCAAGCTGGGGTCACCAGCGCCCACAAAGAGCTCGTCAAGAAACAGGAGCTGCTGGCCAAGGCGCTGAAAGCCAACGTGAACGCGCGCGACTGTCGTGGCTGGACGCCTGTGGCGATCGCAGTCTTCCACGAGTCGAAGCGGAGCCTACGCCTGCTGCTCGACCACGGCGCCGACCCAAAGCTCAAGAACCAGTACAACAAGAACGCCTTCGACTTCGCCAAGGACGACATCGACGCGGCGCTGAACGTCGTCAAGTCCCGCGTTGAGGTACGCAGTGCGCGTCTATGTTGGCTCGAATGGAGGATTCAGTCAGCAAGTGTAATCGTTCGTTGCGGCGTGGTTCTTGGTTTCTGTTCCACAGATTCGTCAAGTGCTCTTGGACTGGGAGAATGAGCGTCGCGTGCTCGTGGCCGAAGACACGGCCTCCACAACGGCTCCCTCTGGCGGCACGGCAAAAGACTCCGCCGCCTCCGACACCAAGAAAAAGAAGAAATCGTCCAAACCCGGCGGGGGGACAAAGCCCCCATCCGGACCCCCTGGCAAGGCGTCCAGTGCCGCCAAGGCGAAACCCTCTGCCAAAAAGTGACGTGTGTGTGTTTACGCAATGCGTGGATCTATCAGCGACAACAGGCGCGAGGATTCGCTGCGGCTGATGGCAGCCTCTAGTCCCCTCGCCCCGAGCAGCGTGATCTGTAGTGTACAGCGCTGCCGAACAACTCATTTAGTTCCTGGATCGAAAGTCGCTCCATGGTGTTCCTTGTCGTGGAGCCTGGAGACCTCCACACAGAAAACGAGAACTGGCCATCGATCACCAGTGTGCGCACGCCACGCGCGGTCTCAGTGCCTGCCTCGCTGCACATCCTTGGGAGCCCTTTTGCGGGCGACCAAAGAAATCATCGAAGAAAGCGTTTTGCGCGTGCTGGACTTTTGAGACTGAAAAATCTGATATGCGCGCTGATTGGCTAGAACCAAGAGCTACCGCTGTACTTTCCAGCTGATTTGACCAATCTGCGTTGAGCGGTCGGTGGGTTCTCAGGAGTCTTGGACTGACCACATGAAGTGTTCAGGACGGAACCGCGCCGTTCCGCTTGGCGGGGGTTCGCTGCGGTAGCGGGCCGTGCCTGACTGACTGGGGAGGGCACCCAATGGGACACTCGGCGCAGCTGAGAGGGAAGTGGCGGCCGCCGCCGCCGCCACTCTCTGTCGCTTACGCAGATCCCGACAGTCGTCGGGATGCCCCGCGAGCTTCTCTTCGCCCGTGTTCCTTTTGCGGAGCCCGGCTGCTTCAACCAGAAGCCGCACACACAACGCCAGGAGACACCCAGGTCACTTGGTAGGGCAGCCAGAAGCCGTCTCATTTCATAGAAGGAAGTCGGTTCACCCATAGCACATCCTTTCGGCTCTGTGATCTCGCGCTAAAGGTTCCGCGGCAGGCGCGTACAGTACAACAGCAAAACGCGACAGTGTGCTCATTCTCCCGTCTGCCGCTGGAGCGTCCCAAGCCGCCACGCGCGACGCTTCATCCTTCATCGACACGCTCACTACTTTGTTGCGCGTAAGGCACCTACCGTACCGCCCAGCGACGAGCGCGCGACCCATACAGTAGCCGGAGAGAGAGGCGCGGTACGTGATTCCACTCACTGCATATACCTGTTGTCCCCCATCGGAACCTGACGCGACGTCTTGCTCGTCCAGCATTTCCGCTTTCCGCTTGCTACGGCGCCAACAGATCCCCGGGTCGTGGCTCCAGAGAACAAGCGGATCCATCTCGTGCGTTTGGCGAATCCTGTGCGTCTCACGCACGGGACAGCCAAGTATTTTTGACGTCGCCGACCGAACCTGTCGTGCGCGTTCTCTGTCGCGGCATCTTTCGGCGCGCCTTCGCGCAACGCGATCGCGCAAGTGGCCGCTCCGCCCACCACTAACCGCCAGGATCCTTCCACGCCACGTGTGCAGCCCCGCAAGAGTTCGGACGGCTTCAAGTTTCTGGGACGCCACGCACGCTCCCGCCACTCCGTCTAGTCATCCACTCGGCCCCTGGAGATCGCCGCCCGGCCCTGCTCCAGTCCGAGTACTCCGCGTCCAGCGGACCTCCGTCACCACCATCGACGCGCTCCGCGGTCGATACTCGCAGCATGAACGCTAGCCACAGCAATGCGACGGACACAATAATCCCGATGCCGCTGCTACTGCCGTCCCCGAACGCGACAACCACCACCGCGGCACGCGAGGCGATGGTCGCGTACTTCACCCACAAGCTCTACGTATTGCAGCTCTGTCTGCTCTGCGGCTACGGCGTCATGTTCCTGCTCTGCGCGTCGCTCATCTGGTACCTGCGCCACAACCGCAACGTCGCGCTGCGCGGCGACGCCACGGCCGCGCGCAAAGTGATCCTCCCGGCGTTCGAGCCGCTGCTCTGGATCCTCGGCGCCGCCACGGGCACCTACACGGCGTTCTTCGCGTCGGCGCTCGGCGCACGGCTCTTCACGAGCGAGATCTCCAAGGTCTCGTCCGAGTTCTTCTACAGCGGGCGCCAGTTCGTGTTCGTGTGCGTGCTCGTGTTCCTGTACCAAAAGTCGGTCTCGATCCCGGCGCTGCGGCGCACGCTGTTCATCTCGTTCCTGCTCTCGACCTACACCATCCCGGTCGTGTGGTACCTCGCGCACTACGCGCCGGACGTCGACTTTTACTTTGCGCTCATGGGCGTGCGCGCGCTGCTGCTGGCGCTGTACGCGTACGTGTTTTTGCGGCCGCCCGGGCGCGCCAGCAAGCGCACGCTGCGCGAGTACTGCGCGTACACGTTCGTCTACTACGCGCTGCTGTTCACGTACATCGCGCTGCTGCGGCGCCGCAACTTCGACACGGGCTTTGCGTTCGCGTACGCGAACCTGGCCTGGGGCTCGCTGTGCCCGCTCGTGATCTGGCGCGTGCTCAAGGCCGACACCGAGTACTGGCGCGGGCTCGGGCAGCGCGCCGTGGCGCTGCAGTCGCTCTTCCGCCAGCGGCGCGCGGCGCTGGACGAGCGCGTGTCGTCGCAGGGCTTCCACGTGCTCATCGAGATGCACCGCAAGCACGTGATCGACTTTGCGTACCTCGAAATCCAGGAGCAGATCGGCACGGGCTCAAGCTCGACCGTGTTCCACGGCATGCTCCACTCGCGCACGCACGTGGCGGTCAAAGTGTACGCGCCTGACGAGTTCAGCGACGACACGGTGGCCGCGTTCTCGCACGAGGCCGCGCTGTGCGGCGCGCTCCACCACCCGAACATTGTCAAGTTCTACGGCATGTGCGTGAGCCCGCCGACCATTGGGCTCGTCTCGGAGCTATGCGTGGGCAGCCTCGAGGACGTCATGAAGGCCCTGCACGCGCGGCGCCACTCGAACCCGGACCGCCAGCAGTTCCTGCTGAACCTGTGCTACCTGCTCGACGCCGCGCGCGCGGTCGCGTACCTCCACAGCTTCTCTCCGCCGTTCGTGCACCGCGACATCAAACCCAGCAACTTTCTCGTGGACTACGAGAGCTCGGTCAAGCTCACGGACTTTGGCGAGTCGCGCAGCCTGCCGCGCGCGCGCAACCAGGCGCCGCACCAGCACCTCCACCCGTACATGCTGCTCGCGAGCGGCGCCCACGTGGACAGCAGCGGCCGGTACACGAGCCACGCGGCCACATCCTCCAGTAGCGGCGGTCTCGGTATCAATCTCGGTCTCAGTGGTGGCGGCGGCTCATCCTCGGCGCTCGGGCCCGGCCAAGCGCCATCCATGACCGTGCGCGGCACTGTGGACTACATGGCGCCCGAGGTGATCCAGGGCCGCGCGGGCCAGGCGGCGTACGGCGAGGCCGCGGACGTGTACTCGCTGGCGATCACGATGTGGGACGTGCTCCACCCGGGCAAGGAGAAGTTCCCGACGCTGCGCAACAACCACCTGCGCATCTTCGAGTCGGTGATCGAGGGCAAGCGTCCCGTGCTCGAGGACCACCTCCACCCGAGCCTACGCGAGATCATCGAGCACGCGTGGCACAGCGACGTGCGCCTACGGCCGTCGGCACAGCAGGTGGTCCAGATCCTCGAGAGCATCGCCGAGGAGATGCAGGCGGTGTTCGCGGCGCAGCTGCTGAGCGAGCTGGACTCGGAGGGGGTTGCGTTGGCGCGGCGCCGCGGCCGCAGCAGCTCGCCCGCGGACTGCAGCTTCACGGGCGCCGAGGCGGTGTCCCACATGGTTGACTCCGGCTACGCGCTCGGCGCGGGCGAGGCCGTGCGACTCGGAAACGCGCTCATGGATGCCGGCCACCTCCACCACCTGCGCCACGTCAGGGGGTTCGAGGACTCGGCCAGCGAGCTCTACTACCTGGACGAAGACAACATCAGCCTCTGCCGCCCCATCCATCCGTTCGTGCCGACTACGCGGTGTCCGACAGGGCGTGGTGTGGCAGACGACGCGGGTGAAGTAGACAAAGACAGCGGCGACGGCGACGAAGCTGTAGAGGCTGATTATGAAGAAGAGGAGGAGACCAAGTCCGAGCATACGCCTGTAGACCGCAATTCACCAGCCTACAGTGCTCAAGCTGGCGACACCGAGCGACTGCGACCGCGGCGGAGGCCTCGGCCGTTGGTAGAGCAGCACGGACTCTGCGCGTGCCGGAAGCTTGGGCAGCGGCTCCACGCGGGCCGCGACCACAGCGACACGCGCAGCGGCAGGCGCAAGACCAAGCGGCCGAAGTCCAAACCGGCGTTCACCGCGCGCGTGGGCACGATCTTGGAGGAGATGTCCTCCACGGCGCTCACGCGCAGCCTGCTCGCGGAGGACGAGGACCGCGTAAGTGAGACCGTGGCCCCTGCGCACAGCTATCGCGACCACGTCGCCATCAATATCAACAGCACCGGCCCAGCGGCCGCATGATACCGAATGCCAACGCCTTTTGTGATGAGATTCTGTTTTTGTGTGGAAACCCTGACGCTGACGTTGTCGGGACTCGCGGACTCTATTGGTCACGCGCAGGTCGAGGGAGATGGGCGTTTACAAAGATTGCCAACGTATCTGATCCCTTCGCTCACCAATCACGAGCGTTTGACAAAATGGGTGGGCCCGCACCTTCCGTCATCACCTTTCGCTGGGCAGGGGCCGCAACGTGGAGGTGTACTGTACAGTGTACCTACGCCGCCAAAGGGACCGCGGTTCCTGCACTATCCCATGGACTCAGCACCCACGATTCATGGCCTCTCTTCCTCTCGCCCTCCTCACCCGGCACGCCACTCCCCCGCCGCGGGGCCTAGCGTTCCCTCAGTCCGCAATTCTCCGACCCTACATACGCACGACTAGAAGCTACGAAAGCCATGTCCCCGATCGTCCCCCCGAGCCAGGCTGAAGCCACCACCACCGACGCCGTCGCGACCTCGTCGTGGCGCCCGCACGCGCTGCCCGCTGACGCTGACGACTGGGTCCAAGAGCTAGCCGTCGATCTGTCGGAGAGCGTCAGCTTTGCCGTACCAGGTGCGACTAAAACCCACCAGCCGCGTATCCTCGTGTTGTACGGCTCGCTGCGCGAGGGCAGCTTCTCTCGCGCGCTGGCGTTTGAGTGCGCGCGCATCCTGGAGCTGCTCGGCGCCGAGGTGCGTGTGTTCACGCCGCACGGCCTGCCACAGCGCGATCCGTCCGTGGAAAAGACCGACCCCAAGGTCCAGGAGCTGCGCGAGCTTGTGCAGTGGAGCGAGGGCCATGTGTGGGTCTCGCCCGAGCTCCATGGCCAATTCACGGGCGTGTTCAAGAACCAGATCGACTGGATCCCCGTGGGTGGCGAGGTGCACCCGACGCAGGGCAAGACCACAGTCGTGCTTCAGGTCAACGGTGGCGGCAACTCGTTCAACGCCGTGAACGCGCTGCGCGTGCTGTCTCGCTGGATGCGGATGCCCTGCTCCACGGCGCAGCTCAGCGTCGCGTCGGCCTGGAAGGAGTTTGAGCACGGCCGCCTCAAGCCCAGCGATCTGCGCACGCGCGTGGTGGACACGATCGAGGAGTTCTACAAGTTTACGCTCGCCATGCGCGAGCAGTCCGAGGCGCTCGCGAGCCGCTACAGCGCACGCAAGGCGGCCGCGCACGCCAGCCCGTGATAGTCGAGCAAATGTAGCCACCGCCGGCCAATGGCTACATATCAGTCCAACAAAGCAATTTAGCAGCGCAAAACCGTCTATTGACGTAGATACTCATACTTCGCATCTGTCGCTTATTGGCTGAAAATGCGTCATCGGAGCTCTTCGGATGATTGCGATCGGCTCCGCGCCGATCGCAATACAGCTGGTCCTCGGGCCATCGTCGTCGGCTGCTGTCGCGGCGCTGCGCACATTCGCATTTGCCGTCTTCTTGGTCTCCGTGGATGCTCTCGCTGCTGCGCGCCGGTGCCCGCTGCTCGCCCGCCTCCTCGTCTTTGCTGCGCCGCCGCGTCGCCTCCTCCCACTTCTCCTCGTCGACAACTGAGACCATGGCCTCCCCGTCCTCTACGCCCGACGCCCACGACTGGCGCCCGCACGTGGTGCCTGCCGACGCCGACGACTGGGTCAAAGACCTCGCCGACGACCTCGCGGGCGCGCGCAACTTTGCTCCCCCGGGCGCGACCAAGACCCACAAGCCGCGCATTCTCGTGCTCTACGGCTCGCTGCGCGAGACGAGCTTCTCGCGGTTCATGGCCTTCGAGTGCGCGCGCCTGCTCGACCTGCTCGGCGCCGACGTGCGCGTGTTCAACCCGAGCGGGCTCCCCGTGCGCGACCCGTCGGTGGAGAACTCGGACCCCAAGGTGAAGGAGCTGCGCGAGCTCGTGCTCTGGAGCGAGGGCCACGTGTGGGTCTCGCCCGAGATGCACGGCAACATCACGGGCGTGATGAAGAACCAGATCGACTGGATCCCGCTCAACACGGGCTCGGTGCGCCCGACGCAGGGCAAGACCGCGGTCGTGCTGCAGGTGAACGGCGGTTCGCAGAGCTTCAACGCCGTGAACGCGTTGCGGGTGCTCGCGCGCTGGATGCGCATGCCGTGTTCGACCAACCAGAGCAGCGTGCCCATGGCCTGGAAGGAGTTCGAGAACGGCCGCATGAAACCGAGCGACTACCGCAACCGCGTGGTGGACGTGATGGAGGAGTTCTACAAGTTCACACTGCTCATGCGTGAGCACGCCGACTTCCTTGTGGACCGCTACAGCGAGCGTAAGGAGAAAGAGGAGAAGGGCCGCCTGCTCTCGCAGGCCGAGAAGGAAGCCGCCAAGGACGCCGCCAAAAAGGATTAGACCTACATACGAACTTCGGAGTCTTTCGCGTGCGCAAGAGAATGCTGTACACGTCGTCTGCTTTGTACTACACGTTCTCAATCTCAGAGCAGTTCTCTCACCACGGATGCATTTCTTGCACATACATACATGTGTGCTGTGCTCGAATCAACAACGCTTTCAAGCGCTCGAATCAGTTGGGAAATCGGCATGTTTTATATGTTAGCAAGCTGCGTGACTACGCGTCGGCAACTGCGACGTACACGGCGTCTTTGGGTTTGTGCGAGGGCTTGCGGGCTTCGTTGATAGCGGAGGACTCGTCGGTCAAGGTGTCGCCGTCCATCAACGCTTCCTGGATCGCTAGGTCTGTCGACGTGTGCTTGAACGGGAGGTGGTCGCGGAACCAGAACGCGAGGTGCACGAGCGTGAGCATGGTCGGGATCTCGATGAGTGCGCCAACGACGCTCATGAGCGCCGGGTCCGACTTGAGTCCGAACGACGCGATCGCCACGGCGAGCGCGAGCTCGAAGTTGTTGCTGGCGGCCGTGAAAGCGAGCGCCACACTCTGCTCGTACGTCGCACCGAGCAGCGTGCTCATGCCGAACGACACGATGAACATGAAGAGGAAGTAGATCAGCAACGGCACGGCGGCGTAGAGCACCTTGCCAAAATTGTCGGTGATGCGCTCACTCTGCGTCGCAAACAGCACGACGACCGTGAAGAGCAGCGCGATGAGCGTGAACACGCCGATGCGCGGTGTGAACTTGGTGCGGTACCATTCGTCGCCCTTCCAGACGCGGCCCACGACGTACCACGTCGCGATACCAAGCACGAACGGCACGCCCATGTAGATGCCGACGTTTTTGGCGACCTCGCCGAGCGACACCTTGACGTCGTAGCTCTGGAGCGACATTTGCTGGGGCAGTTCGTTGAGGAACAGCGCGGCGTATGGCGAGTAGAGCGCGATCGTGACGAGCGAGTTGATCGCGACGATCGCGGCGCAGTACTCGTCGTCGCCGCCCGCGAGCGCGTTCCAGACCACGACCATCGCGATGCAGCGCGCGCAGCCGACGAGGCTGAGCCCGGCCATGTACCCCGGGTCGCCGTGGAAGAACGCGGCCGCGAGAAGGTACATGACGAAGGGCCCGAGCACCCAGTTCTGGACGGTCGTGAGCAGCAGCAGTTTCCAGTCGGCGAGCACGCGGTGGACGACGTTCCAGCGCACTTTGGCGAGCGGCGGGTACATCATGACGATGAGCCCGACGGCCACGAGCACGTTGGTGCCGCCGCCGAGCGTCGTGCTGTCGATGAAGCGCTGGACGGAGTCGAGCTGGCCGAGCCCGAGCCCGAGCCCGGCCGCGAGCGCGATCCAGAGCGAGAGCAGCCGGTCCAGCCAGCTGAGCTGGGAGAGCAGCGGCGCGTTGGGCATTGGGATCTTGGCTTGTGATTAATGATGTGAGGGGAAGGAAGAAGATCGGACAATGGAAGGGCTCGGTGTCGTTTCGCGTCCCAGAGACAGGAGATGACGATCCCGAGGGTACGATCGTGATCAGTGAGAACCCAGAATGGGTACGCTCCCAATAGCGGATTAGCAGACCTAACAACTGTCCACATAGTGGATGCAAGATAGTAAGCGAACCCTACCCGTTTCCAACTGACGAGGGTTACGGTTCACGATCGTGCCTCCTTTCTCATCACCATGGGTCCAGTGTGGATGACGATCGGAGCTCCTGGATCGCAATCCGAGAGCTCCGCAACCACAACACGCGAAACGCTTTGAGGAGTCTAGCATTCCCAGAGTCTCCGTTTCTGGATCGACCCTCCCGGTATGTCCTCCTCCTCCTCGTCCGCTCCGACTGACGCGACCACGGCCGCCGCCACCGCGGCGCCGCCCAAGCTGGTGGCCCCGCAGGTCCCGCGCGTGGAGGCCACGGAGCTCGCGGCGCTGCTGCAGGCGGCGGACGCGTCCGCCACGCCGTTGGTGGTGGACGTGCGCGACCCGGGCACCGAGGGCGGCTTCATCAAGGGCGCCATCAACGTGCCCAAGGCGCGCTTCGACGACGACGCGTTCGTGGACGAGTTCGTGGACACGCACGCGCCCAGCGGCGCGGTGCTCGTGTTCCACTGCCTCAACAGCAATGGCCGCGGGCCGACCGCCGCGGGCCGCGTCTTCGACCGCATCGAGGCCAAGTACGCCAGTGGCGACGCCGCCGCCAAGCCCCAGGTGCGCGTGCTCAAGGGCGGCTACCGCGTGTTCTCCGAGGTGCGTTTTGTTGACGTGATGGGGGTTGTTAGGATGACCGAGAGCGGAGACTGAGTGGTGCCGGGTGTTTTGGTGCAGACGTATGGTCTCGACAGCCCGCTTATTGACCCCTCCGACTTGCACTGAGCATGTGCTGTACGAACGGCCTTAGTAAAGGCAGTTAGATCTCGCCGATTTTTGTGTACAGCACCACGGCACGATTGTGGACACGCACTCCTTTGTATTGGCTCATTTTGATACACTTGTCCTTCTTCGTGGCGGTCATCGACACGCTTTACCATGACATGTTGATTTGTCCTGCCGGAAGACCTGTCGCTCCACGGCGCCGAACGTGCGTGCGATGGTACGGCGGTACAGATCCAGCGCCACGTCACTTGACAGAACCGGCTGAGGTGGGCAGCACCTGCTCGCGGCTTTTCCGCTCGTGTGCGGGACGTACTGGACCTGGATCCGGAACACTGTGGACGTCGCGCCGTCCTGAGTTGGTTCGATCGTACACCAGCCTCGCTCGGTTACCTGGCCGATGGGGTTATTCGAGCCATCGCACTGGAAGCAGCCATCGCACCCCCACACGAACGTGAGGCGGTTGGGCTCGACATACCGCCGAATTGCCAGTCGGCCAGGCGGCATCGCGTCGCTGTCCGGGAGCGAATTGCAATCCGCGCCACACTCGCCGAACATGTCGTCGCCGGAGCTCGTCAGCGTCTGTTGTCAAGAACATCGCACATCGTGAGAGAGTGACCACAACTAGAGCTCACGCCCACGCAATCCGCACCGATCGTCCACACATCTCGTCCTTCTCGTCGCTCGGTGTCCCACAAGGCGAGGACAAGTGCCGCCACGTCGCGTCACTCACGTACGCCATGCTGAACGGTAACCACTGGCACTCCATCACGCGGATACTAGAGCTCGAGCCACCACCGGCCTGCGAGACCAGTTCCATCGAGATCTTCCGCGCGCCGATCTTGAGCCGGGCCAGCTCCTCGGAGACGTCGTTCTGCTCGTACGACGAGTGGATACTTTGGAAGAGCTCGTTGTACAGCCCCCTGGACGGCGCGCCTACCGGTGGCTCTTCTCGCACACGTTTGAGTGCGCGCTTCTGGAGGCCAGCGAGCTGTTTGGCGCCACAAAAACACAGATACGATATCAGCCACGCTTAGTGGAGCGACACCTTCATACAGACCACAGAGCGCACTCACCTCCACCTCGGACATTGAGCGGAGCGCTTGCTGGACGCGCTGCGCCGCCGCCCACTGCGACTGCAGCATCTCGCGCAGCTTTTTGTTCTCCGCGAGCGCGTCCCGACTCGCCAACAGCGACCGCCGCGACGCCTCTCGCCACGTGGACAGCGACGGTGGCGCTGCAAGCGTATAGGTCGGCGCATCACCTTTCGCAGATGACGGCGGCTGCGTGAGCATCGCGAGCGTCGCCTCGAGCGTCACCGCCGCCGCGCGGAGCTCGTCGAGTTCTCGCTTCTTGCGCTTCCGGTTCAGGCGACAGCGCTCGGCGTGGGACGCAGACGCCGAAGAGCCTGCAACGGCGCCTGAAGGACTGTGAACTGCGTCTCCGCCTGTGTTGTCTGGCTCGGGTTCACGCATAAAGAGATCGAGCAAGCCATCCGCATCGTGCGCCTGTGGAGAGAAAAAAGTCGTGGTTAGTCTCATCCGTCTAGCACGCGATAGGTACGCCCTCACGGTGCGTCCTCCGCCACGGAGCACCCAGGACGCTTACGCGCCTTGACGTCTAGCGCGTCGGCGCAGGCGTCCGCACACTCGATCTCCCGCAGCAGCGACAAGAAGTCCGCGTCATTCGGCGCGTCTTCCATGGGTGTGTTGGTTGTTGGGGGCGCTCTGACGTGTGTTTTCTATCACGACGAAATTGATCTATATATGTATTTTTATGGTTAGGTATGTCCATATATGCAATAAACAGTTGTTCATGGTTGAAGTGGCTATGTCATTTGGATGTTCATGTTCGCCCGGGAGAAATCGTGGCGCTGGCCGCGCTTTCTCTCCTGTAGCTCGAGCCCGTTCGCGTAGTGCGACGCAGAGAATTCGCCTGGCGACACCTTGAGCCAATGCGTCAGCGCAACCGCCGTCAGTATCTCCTAACAGATACACTGCTCGAGGACGGACACGGCCTGCAGCACGGTCTCCCCCTCGTTGTGTGGTGGACTTATCCGACCGTGCCTCGCTGCACGTTCCCCACATACGTCTATCCGCTGGACCACGCAACGCGCGACCAACGCGAGCCTCGTGCTATTCCCGTCTCGTTCTCTTGACCTTCGGTCCCAGGTCCTAGGTTATCCCCAGGACCGCACTTTTCTGGCGTTGGGCTCAGCGCCGCCGCGCGCGGCGAACGCGCTTTTCGACGCTTTCTGGGCGGCGCCAAAAGGGACTGGTTTTGTGTTTGTCGTGTCAGGGAGAGATGGAGACAGAGAGACCGCGAGAGGGCCTACTGGTGTTATGCAGAAACCATTGTACCAGTGTGGGCGGTCTATCCTCGAACACACACGAGCGGGTGTGGCTATAAAGCATCAACATCCGTCGCCTGGTCAAACGGCGGTCCGTCAGGTAGCGCAACAGCAAAGTATAGACGCGGAAGCAAAGGTCGAAAAGCGCGGTTCCCAGACTTGGAGGTGGTGGCGTGGAGGGGAATCCTCTCAAGAGAGGATTCATAACCAGAAAGCAAGCAGGGAGGCGCCAACATGCATCTCGGGTGGTGCGTGGGGAGACCACGTTGGTGCCCAAGTGTACCCACTCGCCGTGTCCTGACAAACAGCCTTGCAACAGGGGAGCTGAATGGTACTGGACTCTTCGGTCGGCACGGAGGCGAATATTTTCCATGGCGCTATTGCTAACTTGCCACATTCACAAAAGACGGTGACCACCGATCACAAAGGTCTCGGTACACCCAACTCTTGCATCGGGTTTTGGCAATTTTATCAGCTCGAAGAAAACGCAGCGAATGTGGAGTCGCCATCGTTTTGTTCCGTGGAACAAAAAAGTACGAGATCAAACCGAAATGTTCCATCGCTCGCGCAGAAGGAACGCTGGACAGTCGCTTCGAGCGCTTCGGAGTCGGGAGTCCTGACGCAATAACGCCCCGCCGCCGCTGGTCGAACGCCAGTCGATGGAATGAATGAACTACAACTGGAGCGACGGACGCCATCGCGCGGAAGTGACTCGGTCCACCCCATTGCGCCGCCGCGCTTTTCCTCTCTATATTCACTTCCCAAAAAGCCTCCACGCGCGCGTGTGCGACGGTATAGACGCGTGCAACTCTGGACGCGGCAGAACACAACAACAAAGCACCGACCGCGGTCTCCGGATTTGTTCCCGTGTCCAAGAAGCCCGTCCAGCATCCACCTCCGGATTCCCAAGATCTGGACCGCGCCCCGTAGCTGACAAAAATGAGCGCGAATACCACCGTCGTCGACGCGCTGCTCGAGGTGCTCGTCAACTACACGCACGATGGCAACGCCAGCGCCGACCCCTTGGCCACGGCCGTGCCGGTGCCCACGCGGAACGCCACGGCCGACGCCGCTGCGGCCGCGGTCGCCGCCGCCGAGGCCTTTCTCGCCAACTTTCGCCACAAGATCTACCTGCTCCAGGTTTTCGTGGTGCTCGGGTACGGGCTCATGAGCGTGCTGTGCGTGGCGCTGGCGTGCTACCTGCGGTACAACCGCAACGTGGCGCTCAAGGGCGACGCCACGGCCGCGCGCAAGATCCTGCTGCCGGCGTTCGAGCCGCTCATCTGGATCCTCGCGCTCACCACGGGCGCGTTCACCGTGACCGTGATCATCACGCTCGCGCTCGACACGTTCAGCAACACGGTCACGCCGCTCGCGTCCGAGGGCTTCTACGCCGGACGCATGTTCGTGATGCTCGTGGTCGTCGTCTACATGATGCAGAAGAGCGTGACCGTGCCGGCGCTGGTTCGTACGGTCGGTGTCAGCCTTGTGGGCTCCACGTACACGCTGTTCATCGAGGCCGTGCTCTTACAGTACAGCGACGACTCGCCCGAGTACGCCAAGCTCCACCACATCGTCATGCTCACGGGCAAGTCGCTGCTGCTGATCTTCTTCACGTACGTGTTCGTGTACCCGCCGGGCCGCGCGAGCAAGCGCTCGATGCGCGAGTACATCGGGTTCGTGTACGTGTACTACATCGGCGTCTACTCGTACTCGTTCCTGCTGTACCTGCGCCACTTTGACGGGGGCTTCATGATGGTGTACGTGACCACGATGTGGGCCGCGCTCGCGCCGCTCTTCATCTGGCGCGTGCTCAGCGCCGACACGCAGCACTGGCGCGGCATGGGCCAGCGCGCCGTCTCGCTCCAGACGCTCTTCCGACAGAAACACAACCTCAACGA
>JAADWV010000244.1:0-46709 GCA_023336295.1 Pythium folliculosum
GGTCTTCATGGTGACCACGATGTTGGCCTTGCCCGTGGCCTGGAGCGCGCGGTGAACGCCGTGGTGGACGCGCGCGGGTGCGGCGTCGACCGACGCGGCGAGGGTGGTGAGCGCCGCGAGTGTCGCGAGCGTGAGGCGGAGATTCATGGCTACGGGCTTTGCTTGACACTTGGTGGGAAATATGGGGAGTGAGCCAGTGCGCCGAGGAGCTTGGGGCGACCGGCCCCCTCCGCAAAGAGGTGGTGGGAATCAAACTCGGGGTGCACGGACAAACAAACATACATTGAACCCTATTGTGGCCCAGGCCCATGTCAGTTTTTCCCGCAAGGAAGAGAGAGCTCCGGTCGCATGCTGACAGTCGTAGGTCTAGTCACGGCACTCTTCAAAGTCCGTGAGGCTGTCGCAAGATGTTGCACACTCTATACTCTCCACCGAGGGTGCCTAATGAATGCGCTGTGCATCATGCACAGTGCATTCCCAGGGCCGATGAGGATGGGGCGGCTCAGGAGGGGGAACAACGGCGGATACACTAGTATGCGAAGACTCAGCAAGCACCGAAGGAACTCATATCGAGGTCGCACCTCATTGTGGTGTGGGGCAAATCCGCCGTGGCTTGTTCCTCCCGTCTCTGGTCCAGAAAATGATGGGAGGGCACTCGCGATGGGAGGATACACGGTACTGCCGCACTCACGAGCCGGCGCCCGGAGGTGTGAAGCTCATCGCTCGTCCAGGAAGCTGGAGAATTCACGGTTTTCGCCCTGCGACTCGCTATGCGCGAGTCGTTCAGCGGATCTCAGTAGGTCCCCTCTTCTATGTGCAAGTCGACCGCGTCGGACGCTGTTCGGTGGTGGTAATGTCAAACTTCAACGACGCAGGCGGATTCATCCATCCAGCGAAATGCCAACGCCGTGCCAGCCATTGGAGACGCTTCAACGGACCACGTAGAGATCCAGCATACTGATTTCCTGAACCGTGCGCGTGGGCTCTCAGCTCTACCATCTCGCCCAGACGGCGGCACCAAGCCACCGGGTAAACGCCTCTATTACCGGAATCCCAGGCCACCGACCGTGCGCTGCAGTACTGTACACGTGGTTGAGTACTCGATGTGTACGATCGGATCCGAGCGTCTCACCACTGACAGTGATCGCGTGGGGTCGTGAATTTCGCTGATCTGAAATCGTGATTACTGTAAACGGATGTTTCTGGTCGGGTCCACTGAAATCACGATTAACTCATGGAACACCATGAACTTGCTGTGCAGCCTGGGACGCGTCTAAACGCAAGTTTAGACTGGAAACGGGTGAACCCACCGGCGGAACACACTGGCGTACTGTATGACAGGTCGGAATCTCCAAACCGACTCCCACAGCGCCGTTTGTCCATGGCTACTGTCGGAGTGAACAGCAGTCCAGGGAGACGCACCCACGTCGAACGCGTCACGCGTTTCAATACCACCAGCAAGTGTGCAAACGAACAGAGCGAACGTGGCCACCGCCACAACGGTAATTTATAAATGGAGTTGCGTAAGTATCAAACCATGGTGTTTTATTACAGAAAGCGATGGCTACTGTGTATTGTGCCGCCAGCATCACCGGTGACGACAGCGCAATCCGCGCTACATACAGGAGCTCCTCCTCCTCGTGTATGGGCGGCAGCTTCCGCGCCGCTTCTTCAAGGCCTGACCTGGGCAAGACGTTGATGGCCGTGTTCTTCGGATGGAGCGATGGCTGGGTGTGTGCGCAAGAGGCGAACACAGTGCCTACGAGGCCACACTCGCATGTTGAACCCTGGAGCCACGCCGCTTCGGCCAATGGCTACGACGATCCAGTCGCTGTCACAGTTCAACGCTTAGGTTTCTCCTAGTATATCGCAAACTTTAGAAATACATTTTTGCGCTAATTCGAGCCGCAAATTGTCGCAAGACTTCTCAAAAGTACTCTTTCGCCACATACCCTGTTAAAACGCATTCAATTGGCTGTACGCTGTCTGTAACCTATCACTGCATGCCGGTTGTTCGGTCGCGAACCAATCGCCGAGGGGGAAACCGCCAGCACGCGCGTCGCCCGAGGCGCCCTGGCCACGGCCACTGTCTGCTCGGAGCCCTGATTCTCCCGCATCCAGAAGCACAAGGCGCCTGAGCTAGAGGGACGTCTGTGATAAGCGTCGTGGCCTGAACAAGCGATCGACACCGCGCCGCCGCGGGTCTCGTCATGCGGTTTGCCATCGCTCATTTGCCACGCACTGCCACACACTCCCCAAAATGTGCCAAGTCATGATCTTGAAGCCCTAAACGCGCCTTGACGAGCCAGATCCCGCCAATGAGAACGCTTGAAAACGCCTTGTCGGTAATTAACATGCCCCAATCACTGCTGCTCGCCGGTATTTTTCGCATGCCATGGCTGGTCTCTGCCAATCTTCTCTCCCAGATACACCTGATATAGTCAACATAACTTTTCTATTTTACACACAATAGCCTCGTGGAAGCGACTGGGGCTGTTGTGCCGACGACGAGTTGCGAGCTCGCTCCCCCATACACACATAAACGGAAGAAAGACGCCAAAAGCAACTTGGAGGAAAACGCCACCGCGCTTCCTCTCTATCTCCGCTCCTCCTCATCCCCGACCGCTCCGCCGCCACCCTCCACGCGCAGCTGCCGCGTTCGACTCGTTCGATAGATCCCCACGCACGTGCTCGCGGAATCCGCGCCGCCTCGTCTTCTCCCAACTTGTTCTCCGCCACCGCACAGACCCGCCATGGCCTCACATCCGATTCCTCCGGCGACCACGATGGCCACGTCGCTCTCGAGCCACAAAGAGGTGCTGCCCGTGCAGCCGCAGCACGTGCCGCCGACGGAGCAGGCGTGCCAGCAGCAGCAGCAGCCGAATGAGTCGACGTGCGCGACCGGCAACCTCTCGGGCCTTGTCGGCATGAGCGCGCTCTGGCCGCAGTGCCGCCAGTTCCTGCGCACCATGACGCTCGGCAGCGAGTGCCGCACGTTCTTCAACCTCGAGCCCAACTCGATCTTCCTCAACCACAACGCCTACGGCACGGCCGTGCGTCCAGGTGCGTTTCCGGTTCGAACCGATTGCGCATGCATCGACGCTCGGATCTAACGATTAGATTGTTATTGTGTATGGTGACAGTGCTCACGGCGCAGGCGCATTTCGTGAACCAAATGGAGATGAACCCGGACCGCTTTATGCGGCGCGAATTGCCTGTGCTTCTCCGCCAGGCCGCGTCTAAGCTTGCCGAGTTTGTGCGCGCTGACGCCGAGGACGTGGTGTTTGTGACCAACGCGACCACCGGCATGAACGCTGTGCTCCGCTCCGTGGACCTCCAGGACGGCGACGAAGTGCTATGTCTCAACCTCACATGTACGTCCGCATCACACTGTGTCATCACCAGGTGGGATGTGACGACTCATGATATGAATGTGCCTCGTAGACCCTTCGGTACTCAACACGCTGCGTCACCTATGTTACTGCACGCAAGAGTTCGTGGAGCTCAAGGTCGTCGACGTTGATCTGCCCATCGCCAGTTACGAAGCTTTCGTTGACCAAGTCGCTGCTGCCATCACGCCCAACACCCGCCTCGCGGTGCTCGACCACATCTCTTCCGTGGGCTTCGTCGTCCCGCTCGAGAAGCTCATCCCGATCTTCCACGAACGTGGTATCCCAGTGCTCGTTGACGGTGCCAGCGCGCCAGGCCAGTTGCCGTTGAACCTGGTGGAGCTTGGCGTCGACTTCTACGTCGGCAGTTGTTACAAGTGGCTCTTTGGCTCCAAGTCATGTTCGTTCCTCTACGTCGCCAAGGAACACCAGGTATGTGGACATCCTACGAAGCTGACATATCTTCTCGTGACCAAATGCTGACTAGCTCTCTTTTGTATCTGTCATGTAGAACATGGTCCGCCCCGTCGTGACTTCGCTCAACTACGGCCAGAGCTACATCGAAGATTTCTCAGTCCAGGGCACGCGTGACGAGTCGAACTTCCTCACCGTCGTCACGGCCCTCGACTTTTACGAGAGCGTCGGCTTCGAACGTGTCTTCGCGCACAACAAGGCGCTGATGGACTGGGCGAGCAACTACCTCGCAACTCTCTGGGGCACGAACGCGCAGCTCCCTCCGTGGCAACGTGCTCCATTCGTCTCGAACGTCCGCCTGCCCATCGCCTGGCCCAACAACCGTGACGGCACTCCCATGTCGAACGACCAAGTGCTCGCGATCTGCGATGCCATTATGGATCTGCTCGCGGACCGGTTCCGCCTCGTCGTGCGCGTCGGACCCTTCCAGAACGCGCTCTACGTACGCATCAGTGCGCAGATGTACAACGAGCGACGAGAGTTCGAGCTGCTGGGCCACGCGATCCTGGAGCTCACGAAGACCCCGTCGCTGTGTGAGATCCTCGCGCAGCTAAGCCTGTAACTCACCCACCGCTCCCCTCTCTTCCACCCTCCTCCGCGGGTATGCACATCGCTATTGTATCTACAGCACCCGCGCCCTCAAGCCTCTCATGGCCGTTGGGCGTGAAGCAGCTCCATCATCCTCGTGGAGCGCCTTTGTTGGTGCTTGTCAAAACATAATCAGTGACGTTTCCCTATTTTAAACCAAAAACCACAAAATGTGACATGTGAACATTTGATCTTGTCTCTTCGAAATATCGTGGTTTTTGAGAGTGTTGGTTTTATTGGAGGCTCTTTCTAGGCACAGTCGCTCCCCGTCATCCAAACCCACCGTCATCGTCCTCTCCATACTGAGTCCCAGACAAAAAGCTCCCTCTTCCTTCTCCAGCTCACAGCTCGTGTTTCTCGAACCCACGCACACCACCACCAAACACCAGCTCACGACGATGGACGTCTTCCGCTCGCTGCAGGCCAAGACCTCGCAGGCCACCGAGTCGATCTCGAACATGGAGGGCGCAATCCGCTACGCCGAGGCGACGCTCGAGCACCTCTTCAACCCGAACCTGGAGCAGGACAAGCGCGTTCCGATCGACCTGATCCACCAGGCCAAGGGCCTCGCGTTCATCACGGTGATCAAGGCCGGCTTCGTCTGGACCGCGCGCATGGGCACGGGCGTCGTGATCTCCAAGCTGCCCGACGGCCGCTGGTCCGCGCCCTCGGCCATCGGCACGGTCGGCATGGGCTTTGGCGCCGAGATCGGCGCGCAGTTCATTGAGTTCATGATCATCCTCAACTCGGAGCAGGCCGTCAAGAGCTTCATGCAGAAGGGACAGCTCTCGGCGGGCGCCAACATCGAGTTCGCGGCCGGCCCATACGGCCGCGCCGCCGGCGCCGCCGCGAACCTCAGCGCCTCCGGTATCGCGCCCAACTACACGTACAGCAGCAGCAAGGGCCTCTTCGGCGGCGTGGGCCTCCAGGGCTCGGCGATCGCCGCGCGCTCGGACATCAACAAGAAATTTTACGGCCGCGAGATCACGCCGACCGAGATCCTCACGGGCGCGGTCGAGCAGCCCGCGGCGGCGTCGCAGCTCTACGACGCGCTGAACCGCATCACGAGCATCCCGCCGTCCAACACGGGCGCGATGCTCAAGAACAAGCTGCTGTCGCCGTTTCTGGAGCGTATGCCCACGGCGGCCGTGGGCCCGGACATCCAGATCGTGTACGACCGCGTGCTCGCGACGATCGAGGCCGTGGCCGGCCCGCCGGGTGTCGACGAGTTCAAGACGCGGTGCAAGGAGTACGGCCAGAACCGCTGCACGGACGACGACTTTGGCAACTACCTGACCAACAAGTTCTCGAAGGACCACCTCGTGCACCTCATCCCGGACGTCATCAAGCTGCTGCAGGACGCCGACAAGCGCAAGTACCTCTGGGTGCGTTGTGTGGTGTGTGGTGTGGACAGGGAAGCGCAAATGCTAACACTTGTTTCTCTGCCCACTTGCTTTCTGATAGGACTACTACCTGCGCCTCAAGTCGGAGGCCACGGCGGCCCAGACGGACGCGCCGGCGCCGGCCGCGCCCTCGCTCTTTTAAACCAAGTGTCTTTCTCGATCGCCAAGAGGATTTATTGCGAGAGCGCGGCGCACCGTGGCGAGAGATGTCTCTGAGTGTGGTTTTGGCCCTTTTGATAGTACACGTTTGAACGCTTATCAGCTACCTCTATTGTTCTCGTATGGTCCGGCGCAGTCAATGCCGGGCGCGCGACGAAACCGCAGTCTGCCGCTGATATCTGTCGTCCTCCTCGTCCTCGTCCTCATCGTCAGGGTGCGGGAACGTGAGCTTCCGCCGCGGCGCCTGTTCTTGTCTCGCCATCAACGTGAGATCCTGGTAGTAGAACGCACGGTCGTCGTCCTCGTTGTCGCCGTCGTTCGAGAGCAGGCTCGTGTTGTCGAGCCCGGACTCCTCGTCGTCCGACGACGGCAGCGACGCGTAGAACCACGACGTGCAGAATCGCTCCTTGTAGGCGTCCAGCGAGCTCTTGTTGGTGCCGTACACGACGGCGTTGAGCAGCGGCTGGAGCGGATCGCAGATACATTCCATGACCGTGAGGAACGTGTTGGGCGAGTGGTCCGCGCGGAAGTACTGCACGAGCCGGTTGATCACGCCCCACACCGAGCACAGGAAGAAGATCACGAGGTAGAGCGCGACGCGGCGCCGCAGCCGGGGCTTCATCGGGTCGCCCGTGAGGAACCGCAGGATCACGTGGTAGATCGCCGAGTTGAACACAAACACGCACGCAATGGGCGCGTAGAACAGCAGAAACTGCTGGAGCGCGCCGTCGCGGCACCACGGGGACGGCGCGGGGCCGTGCTTCTCGTGGACCGCGATCCAGCACCAGCGGCGGTCGGCGCCGCCGACGCCCACGTGGCCCGTGAGCTGCCGGAGCACTAAGAACGCGAGCACGACGCCCGGGATGCCCCAGCCGACGAGCCGGTACCGGTTCAGCAGCCGCTCCGGGTACTCGTTGCGCACGACGATGATCTGGTACAAGTGGAACGCGAAGCACGCGGTCCACAAGTACGACGCCAGGTAAAAGTACTGCAGCAGGAACGCCTGCGTGTAGCAAACGGCCTCGGCGCGCAGGTAGTTCTCGCCCGTGCCGTCGACGAAGATGGAGCTGCAACACAATAGAGTCGACGGTTAGACGATACTGTTAGAAGCGGGGAGACGACGCATACGAAAGGATGGAAAGGATGAAACGCACAGCGCGAAGCCAAACGCCGTGACGAGCCCGGCGAGCCCCATGGACGCGACGATGCGCCGGCTCAGGTAGTTGGGCAGCGAGAAGCTCTTCCAAGTCGTGAACACGAACGCGCAGCCGAGGAACGACACGACCGATGACGTGATCAGCAGCGCGCGCTCGGCCAGCACGAGCGCACGCGGCTCGCCCTGCCACAGCGCCACGGCGAACGCCGCGAGCCCCAGCGCGGCGTCGGGCGAGTCGCCTTCGAGGTCCGCCATAGTGGATGTGTCCGGCTTTTCTCTTTGAAGGGGTGTGGTGACGCCCCGGTAGTCATGAGCGTTGTTGTTCATAAACTTCGCACCTCTCTGAATACATAGTATGCGTTTTTTGATGGTATAAGATATGTTTGGTGAAAATTTGTGAGATGTTATATGGCTACACAATCGATTTTCTAGGCGGCAAGCGGGGACTTGGGCGGCAGCAGCGCCGCGAGCTCGTGGTGGTGCGCGCGCGCGTCGTCGAAGCCCATGTCGAAGCGCTGCTGGTGCGTGGCGATGTCCACGGACAGGTGGAACGCCGTGAGGTGGTGCGAGCGCCAGGTCCAGGGCTTGAGGATGATGCGCGGGCGGCTGCTGTCCGAGAGGTCCGTGGCGCTCTGCGGGTTGGCGCTGCCATTCGTGAGCCGCGGCGCGACAGCGTCGTGCGGGCTCTCAATACGCGGAAGCAGGCCGTTGATGAGCTTTGCCACGGGCTTGGTGAGCGACGGGAAGAAGCGCTCGGCCACGGCGCTGGTCGTGGACCGCACCGAGTCCATCGCGAGCTGCATGCCGTGGTAGTAGATGTCGGACCACGTCGAGTACTGGTCGCAGTCCACGCCCTTGAAGTTGGTGATGCCGCCGTCGACGTACCACTGGCCGCGGTGCGAGATGCAGGGCTTGCCCGAGAGCGCGAACGGGATCATGACCGAGGCCAGAATCGACTTGAGCAGGTCCTCGAGGTCGGTCCACGACGTGTGGCGCTCGGCCTGCATGGACGGGAACCGCGTGACGGCGATCGCGAGGTGCTTCTTCTGGACACGCAAGTGGACGTCGGCGTCGTCTTTCCAAAGTGTGCGGATGGTCTCAGCCACGATCGTCGCGTAGCGTCCGTACCCGCTGTACCACGACGCCTGCTCGGGCACGACTTGCTTCTGCGTCTGCTGGATCACTTGCCAGGCCGTGTGGACGCTCGTCTCGGACGCGAGCAGCGCCGCCGACCACGCGCCGCCCGAGCAGCCCGAGAGGTGGCAGTTCGAGAGGTCGAAGTGCTCCTGGATGTACGCGGCGATGCCCATTTGGTACACAAAAGCGCCGGCCGACGCCGAGAACGCGATCTCCACGGGCGCAGTTATCGCACCAGCGCTGGTAGGCAGCGGCGACTCGGGGCGCACGCTGATGCTGGCATAGTCGGTGTCCGCCTCGTCGTCGCTGTGCGGGTGGTCTTCAAGCGTCGCCACGCAGGCGCTGTCCTGAGCGTTCAACGCGTGGTGCCTTGTGTGCAGCAGCAGATCGTCGGCGCTGGCCGAGTGGTGGAGCTCCATAGTCGTAGTCATGGGGATGTTGGTATCAGATCTCTTCGTGGGGAATGCTGGAATGCCGGCGCGTGGCGGTCCCGTTCCATAGGCGGAACGGAACAGGGTCCATCCCTCTCTCTCTCTCTCTGCTGCGCCGCTTCGCCCCGGTGATGAGATCAGTCGACAGCGGCGGCCTACGGGCGAACAAGTCACGCTTGGCACGATGATGACATCAGACCAGGAGTGATTGTGAAGCCATCTGGACCCAATCTCAGAGTGCCAGTTGGATAGTATTTATCTCGCAAACGCGGTTTTGGTAATGAGAATATAAATACAGTACTACAGTACCAAGATTTCTAGCTAAGCTACCTCACAATAAATCACGTCTCACGGACTGGGGATCTGAATGACGTCACGGCCTTGCGATCTTCTAGCACGAAGCGTCACGAGCCTTTGCGTGGTGATGTTGAACATGACATCAACTTGCACTGCTACGGCGTCGTGATTCTGTCACAGGTGACCCACGAAGCTCTCGGATGCATCCGATAGGGTGCTGGTGGTAGTGGTTAAAGCACTTCGCGATTCCACAAACCTGTCGGTTGACGAGGGTTCGATTCCCACACCGGCGGAAGTTTTCCCACTGGGTTTCAAACCGGCGGAATCGAGGCGATGAATCAATTAGATTAGGACAACTACTGACAACTTAATACAGGGTAATAAGGCGACGTCAATCGCAAGCCCAACTGCAATGCAGTTGACCCCCAGTTTGTTTGGGCTCGGGCGGTTACCTCCCTCGCACCCGCGATGGGACGCCTGACCGAGTGACAAAATACTACCGGTATTAAATACCGTTTTTACCGGTACATATGACGAAAGTCACGTTTCATTTGTCTATTTTTTCAAAACTTTCAAGGAGAGCTGGAGGAAAATGGATCCTAAATTTCAATAACAGAGATTTCTAAGTATTCAATAAATCAGCCTCGATCAATCGAAAATCACCAGAGTCTCTCACTGAGAATCCCAAAAGTGGGTGTCATCCAATTCGACAGCTCCACATCATCACCACTTCGCCCGAGCGGTTCCTGGCTACAGTAATACAGCAGCCGTGATGCCGGGCGAGCGCTCGCCGCTGCTGGCGCCGGCGCATGCGTCGCCTCCGCATGAAGAGCTACGGCCGGCGTTGCCTCCGTCGCCCGCGCGATCGATGGGCACCCCGCGGTTCCCATTCCACCCGCGCGCGCGCTCGACGCCTTTTTGGCGGAAGCTGATGCTGATGCTATTCGACGGCCATCGACACGTCACGACGCTGCGGGAGAGCGACGTGTGGCCGCTTGAGCCGCAGTTCGAGGGCGAGCGCGCTGCCACGGATCTCAGGCGCCACATCCCCGAGCGTGGCCGCTGGCGCTTGGCGCGTGGCGTGTGCGGTGTGAACAAGCATCGCCTGCTCTCGACCGCAGCGCTGCGGCTTGTGGGCATCGCGCTCAATGTGGCACGGCCCCTGCTGCTGTACCGCTGGCTGTGTACGGCGGACGAGATGGGCTACCGTTACGAGCTAGGCTCGCTCGTGGGCGTCGCACTCTTGAGATTTGCAGCGGCGCTTGTGATGTGCCACTCGCGTGAGATCGACATGCGCGTGCACTGGCAGACGTACAGCGCCCTCTTCGCGATGATTACGGATCGCATCGTAAACGTCGGATCACTGGCAACGGCAGGCGGCGCGATGGACGCCACTACGGCATCAGTGGGGTACAAGCAGCGGCTGACGCAGATCACGAAGACGCTGGTGAACGATCTCGAAGCCATCGGAGAGTCGCTCGTGGTCATCGCCAGCGTTTGGGCCGGCGTAATCAAGCTCGCTGCGTCAATCTTAGTGCTCACGTGGGTCGTGCACATCCCGCATACCGTCTTATGGTCGGCGATCGCCGCGTACGCAGCCGTCTTCGTGGTCAGCTTTGCAGTCGGGGAGCCTTTGGCGAGGCGGGCTGAGTCCGCATTCGTGTTTCGACTAAACACGGTCCACGAATGCCTCAAAGGAATTCAAATGGTCAAGCTGAATGCCTGGGAAGACAAGATGGAGGCCAAGATCCAGCAGGCGCGCGACAATGAGCGACGAGCGGCGAATGGACTACGCGCGGTGATGCTCGTGATCCAGCAGCTGATCGAGGAGAGCCCCGTGCTGTTCACGGCAATCGCGTTTAGCTCCAGCATGTGGGAGCCGACAGTCGTGACAACCGGGGCATCGGCAGGTTCGAGGCCGTTCACCCCGGCTCGAGCCTTGGTTGCGTTGGTATTGTTTGGCGATTGTCTCCATGACGCTCGGTTCATGAAGTACGCGTTTGAGACATCGCTCGTGGGGATTGGAGCGTGGCAACGAGTCGAGTCGCTTTTGCTTGGTGACATATCGGACCAGCGTAGCGCGGTCGCGCCACCAAGCTTTTCGCCCGCGCCCCCAAGTGCAAGTGTTGTGGTGGAGATGCATGGCGTGTGTTTATCGTCTCCACAGACCTCGTCGTCCTCGGCTCCGACGCTGCTCATCAACGTGAACTGGAAAGTCTACCAAGGAGAGCTCGTCGTTGTGCATGGCGCTGCGGGTCTGGGCAAGTCGATGCTGCTCGGCGCGATCCGTGACGATCTGTCGGTGGTCCAGCTCTTGCAGGGGTCCACGCGGCCTGTTCCGTCTGACTGTCGCGTCGCGTATTGCTCACAAGACCCGTGGCTTCAAGCTGTCTCTATCCGCGAGAACATCCTCTTCGGAACTGAGTTTGACAAGCAGAAGTATTGGACGGTCATCGACGCTTGTGGGTTACTTGAAGACCTAACGAAGCTACCGGAAGGCGACGCAACGGCTGTGGGTCCACGCGGGATCAATCTGTCCAGCGGTCAGTGTGCCCGGATCGCTCTTGCACGTGCGTGCTACGCCGACGCCGACCTCTATTTGTTGGATTGCCCGCTCGCGAATGTGGACCCCGTCGTGCAAAGCGAGATCTTCCGGAAGTGTATCGTGGAGCTGCTGATGTTCAAAACAGTCGTGATCGTGACCCACAATCCCGAGTACATTGGCTCGACGTACGTCGACCAGCTCGTGCACGTGCAACCACTTTCGGTCCGTGTTACGAATCGCTCATCCAAGCGGAAACTGCAGGAGAGCAACGCTTCGACCGTGAGCCGGCGCCTACGCGATTACCAGCGCTCGATCCCGCAACGTGAGCAGGATGACCGTTCGTTGAGCTTGGTGCCACTGTCACGGGATGCGATGTGTTTCGTGGATCAAGTGACGTCATCTCGCAAAACTGCATCTAGCCATCGTGCGAGCGAGAACAAGAATCACCTTTTGTTGTTCACCAGAGGCTTCCAGTACCTCTTCCAAGCTCACCGTGGATATGCGTTGCTGTCTCTAATCCTCATCTCGCTAGTCGGCGTAGCCTTCTGTGCGCGAGATGTGTGGATCATGAAATGGGCTGCCGAGTCGTCGTTCGTACCTCCAGCAAGTGGGACGCAAGCAGGGAAGAGCGAAAGCGCAATGCTCGTGTACGTGTGCCTCGTCGTTGCATCCGTCGTACTCGGGCTCGCAGCCCGTGCGTGCATTGCGCTGCTGACGTCGCAGCACGCAGGCCAGCTCTTCTCGACGATGACCCACGCCGTGCTGCATTCCTCGATGACGCTGTTTTACCACACACCGATCGGAGAGACGATCAACCGGTATTACTCCGACATGATGGCTGTGGATGAGCTCCTCCCGCAGTTATTGAGCTTGTTCGCGGTCAGCGTCGTATCGTTTGCAAGTCGTGTGCTTATCGTCGGGTGGGTGCTTGGTCCCGTCGGCGTCGTCTTTTTTGTCGTGGGCTACGCTGTCGCCACTCAGACACTATCGAATGCGTTCTGTGTGAAAACCACCTTACTGCTACTCAACACGAGAGCAATGCTGCTCAGCCTGGTGTCCGAGGTCGTCGACGGAGAGGCTGTGATCCGTGCATTCGGAAGCCAGCGAACGCTTCACGTGTTTCGGACGCTTGAACGCATGGGCGATACGTTCAAGCGCACCGCGATATTCATATCGGTTTTCAACAACTCGGTCATTCTCGCCAGTGAACTGATGACCACGGCTATCATTCTCTCCCTACTGGCACTCGTCGCTTCTCGAGACTTGACGCCAGTGGAGCATGGCCTCATTCTGCTCAATGCTTTCATGCTTCAGAATGAGATTATCGGCCGTTTCAGCACAGGGCTAATCAACACGGTGATCTGTTTCTCCTGCGCGGAGCGTCTGCGGAAATATGGAAACCTCGAGGCAGAAGTGGACGTCGATTCCACCACGAAGGTGCTCGTGCCGGCTTGTCATGCAGCATGGCCACAGCAAGGGAGCGTTGTCTTCGAGAACGTTGACTTTTCGTACACGAGCAACACTGGTGATACCAAGGCTGCCGCACTAGCTTTACGCAACGTGTCGTTCTCTATTCGCGGCGGAGAGAAGATCGGCGTCATTGGCCGCACGGGATCTGGTAAGAGTTCACTTGCGATGGCGCTGCTTCGCGTCCACCCGCTGCGTAGCGGACATATCTCGATCGACGCCAAGGACCTGCGCACGGTGCCCCTGATACAACTGCGTCGCAGCGTGACGATGATCCCGCAGTCGCCGACGTTCTACCGGTGCTCGGTGCGCGACTATTTGGATCCGTTCCACGAGTTCGACGATGCTCGGCTGTGGCGGGAGCTGCTGACGGTGGAGCTGGGCGCGCGTGTGCAAAGCCTGGAGGAGGAGCTGTTGGACAACGGGGAGAACTGGAGCCTGGGCCAGCGGCAGTTGCTGTGCTTCGCGCGCGCACTGCTGAAGCCGAGCCGCGTGGTGGTGTTGGACGAGGCGTTTTCGTGCGTGGACCAGTCGTGCCAGGAGAAGATCTTGCGTGTGTTGCGTGATTGTTTTGCATCGTCGACGGTGGTGTTGATCACGCATCGTCTGGATCAGATTTTGGAGTTTGATCGGATATTGGTCATGCGCGGTGGTCGTTTGGTCGAGAGCGGCAGCGCGTCGGAACTGGCGAGCGACGCGGGCAGCGTGTTTTACGAGTTTTTGGAGACCTCGCTGCTGACGTTTTGACCAGCGACGGCTCATTTGCTTCATCTTGCCTATGAAAACCTCAGTTATCAGCCGTCAACGTGACTTTTATTGTTATCACAACTCCCCGTGCGTCATAAACTTGTCTACAACGCCGCAGTCGTGTAACGTGCCATAGCCTGCTCTCGCGTTGCTCGAGGCGTGGTGCAGCGCGCAGATGCACATACCTGAGTCTTCATCTGTGTTTCCGCATCCCAATTCAGCACGAAAAGAGTCATCAGTCAGTCGGGAAGGCAGACCACCAACCCTCCACAATAGGATCGCACCGCAGCGCCCGCGGTTGTTGCACACGGTGTCTTCTTTTGTGCCTTGTTGCAACTTCGACGCCGTCACGGCCACGGCGCCAGTGCCTATTGTGAGCGCTGATCCGTCGATTGCGAGAACCGGCAAATCACCCGATGGCGAGTAAAATGTGACCGAAATTACTGAAGATGATCCCGAGACATTAGAGCGAGACGTCGTCAGAAGTCGATCCTTACAACCGCAGCGTTCGATGAAACACACCAGCCACCTCGTACCGTTGCTACTTGTCGTACACGCCGTGGTGGTTCCAGCCGAAAACGCCACGCTGACAGAGGAGATTCTGCACACACGATGCCATCCGCTTAGAAGGGCTACAACGTAGAGTCTCAGAGCGGGTTTACAGTACTCACGTGCGCAGCGACTCGAGCGCGGCCTTCACAGCAGCGGCTGACGCGCTGGCCGCGATCGGCGCTGTCGTTTCTCCGCGGAACGCGAGTTTGAACGAGCCGCCCGTGGCCTTGCACTGGATGCCCTGCATGTCGTCCACCTGCCCGGAAGTCCACGGGTCGTCCCCACGCGGACAGGGCACTGGATATCACAATGATACCGTTACAAATTTGGCTCCAGTAACGTTGTGAGTGCCCGGACCAATGCGAGTACCTTTGCTGCAGTCGTGGCCGGTGTACCGCACGGACTGGCCGCGCTTCCAGTGGACTTTGTCGCAGTAGCAGCCCTGCACCATGTTGGCGTCCCAGGTCGCGACGGCGTTCGGGTCCACGCCGTACACGAAGCCGGCGACACCAAAATCTGCGGTGGGCGTGAGCGCCGCGAGTTCCCTCGCGGTCTTGCACTGACCCCGCCCACTACAGACGCCGTTGTCACTCACCGGACATGACACTTTCTCCAGTGCGCACCAAACGTTAGCCAGGGCTTGGAGAGAGCGCACAAAACAATGCACGTACAGCGATCGCAGGCGACGCCCTCGAAGCCCGGGAAGCAGCGGCACATGCCCACTTCGTCGCACTCGCCCTGACGTCGCCCAAGGCGGAGATACGTGGTGAGTGGTTGTTCATCCTCCACGGATTTGGATAGCACTAAAAATTCACGTACAGCGTTGGAGCACTCGACGAAGTTCATGTGGGCGACGTTGTCGGCCAGCGGCTCCTCCCACCACGCGCGGCCGC
This sequence comes from Pythium folliculosum, assembly GCA_023336295.1. Classification (NCBI taxonomy): domain Eukaryota; phylum Oomycota; class Peronosporomycetes; order Pythiales; family Pythiaceae; genus Pythium; species Pythium folliculosum. The sequence continues at coordinate 15,239 of JAADWV010000244.1, forward strand.
GCGCGCATTGCCGGCGCGAGCAGTCGTGGCCCATGTAGCCGTCGTTGCAGGCGCACTGGAAGAGTGGCGTGCCCGAGCAGCTTCCGTGGCCGCTGCAGGCATAGCCATAGTTGACTACGCGCGGCAGCCGCCCACACCCTGATCAGCAACCGATGATGGACGACTACCTGCCTACCCATTCGTACGCACCTGGGCAGGCTGTCATCGCGCCGCCGAACCGGTAGCCGCAGTCCGCAATGTCTCCTGAGCCCCCGAGAGCTAGTGGTTGGGTCGTGGAAACCGGGAGCGTCAGTGTTAAAGCAGCGTCACGCGAAGCCGGCAAACGCACCGTCGCTGGAGCTGAAGCCGGCGTCGCAACCGCAGATGCCGTTGTACGAGTCGCACCGACCGCGCGCCGAGCACGGCGCCCACTGTCGTTTGCACAGGCAGGTCTGAGTCTCCTTGGTCCAATCTAGCCCACGTTACCACATCGTACCTCCTTGGTGCCGGCCTGCGTGGTGCCGGGGGCGTCAGACTGGACAGCGATCGCGCTCGTGCCGCCCGTGATCCGCGCGGCGTCCACCACGAGCGCCGGCACGTCACCGTGCTCGTGCGTGAACGTGATGCGCGTCGTCGTGCCGGCGGTAGAGCACACTTTGGCGCCGACGGGACCGCCGACCACGGCCACGCTCACGGCGCGGATCGTGCCCAGCGCCTCGAGCGCCTGCCGCAGCGAGGCGTCGGTCTCCACGGCCGGGTCCAGTGCGCGCGTGGTCTCGCCCCGGAACGCGAGCGTGAACGTGCCGCCGCAGCCGTTGCACATACATGAAAGCGCCTGGGTCTCGTCCACCTGGCCCGTGGAGACCGGGTCGTCGCCGAACGGGCACACGCGCTTGGTGCAGCCCGGGCCGGCGTACCCGGCGTCGCACACGCAGCCGAAGACGCGGTCGGCGTCCCAGGGCGTCTCGTAGACCGCCGTGGAGACCAGCGTCGCGTCGTCGCGCATGGGCCCCACGGCGCGCAGGCTCAGGCAGCGCCCGTGGCCGCTGCAGCCGCCGTTGCACGGCGCCACGAGCTGCTCGCAGGCGGCGCCCGCGAAACCCACGTCGCAGTCGCAGCGCCCGCTGTCGCGCCGGCAGACGCCGCGGTTCGCGCACTCGCAGGGCGCGCTGCGCAGCGCGTCCGGACCCGTGGCCACGTCGGCCCAGGGCGGCGCTGTCGGGCACGTGCGCCCGAAGCAGTCGAAGCCCGTGTACCCGTCAAAGCACACGCAGCTATCCGGGGAATGGCAGCCGAGTTGTGAGGAGAAGAGGTTGTGAGGAAGGATGTTGTGAGGTGTTTTGAGGAGAGGAGGTTGTGAGGACGTACGTATTGGCGGGCGTGCAGACGCCGTGGCCGCTGCACGCGGACGGACACATGGCCACGGCGCCACGCGTCCCCAGTGCCGCGAGCGCCGCCATCGCTGCGCAGAGGAGCCGCCGCATGGAGGAGGAGGAGGGGAATCGAGGGGCCATCTCAACGGACGCGCCCGTTGCCGCACGCCGAGAGGCGGCACCATGGCGGTCTCCCTGACACGGTTACGATGTAACCGCGTCGGGTCTATCCGGATACAGACTTATGGTGATCTCGTTGCATTTTGAGTTTTGATGCGCGGGGTTAGACTGCACCGATCTTTACTGGTTGAAGTTGCCCCGGCTTCAACTTGCCGGAGTGGAGCGTGTGATGGGGAGGCGAGAGGTTCGCGCAGCCACAGCCAGTGGCAGTGTGGCAGAGTGCTAAGCTTAGTGGCAGTGTCAGTGCCAGACTGGCACTGCCACGGCACTGCCAGTGTCACGGTGGGTTCAGTTCAGATGTGCACTGCACGCGCATGGCGCTGCCGCTGATGCTTGACGGCCGGTGGTTGCCCATGCACAAACATCGTCCAAGCGGTGGGCGCCACCCATCGATTACTGTCGAGCGACATGTTTGCAAAGACATGTTGACGTGGACACAATCAGTCCACGGTTTTAGGAGGAGTCGATCACCTGTTGTTCCAGTGGAGCCGCCTCCCCTACCCCGTCCGCTCGTTCACTGCAGCGGCCACGGTGGACTTGAGTGTGGAATCTGAAGCGCGTCTGTCTCGTGGCCGGTGGACTGCAACTCGGAGCGCTATTTCAGCCAATCCGAAATATCCAATCGCCATGTCGCCTCGTGTTGACGATATCGTTTGTCTCACCTTGTTTTGATATAGATCCACACCGGCACGCTGTTCGGTTGCTCGCTCTCGCCGCTCCGAGCCACTTCGCAACTTGCGGTTGGCAGCCCACGAGCTCTTTCGCGTTCGTTCGAGCCCTCCAAGCACCAGTCCTCTCTCCCCCTTCGTATTTCCCTCATCATGGCGTCCTCGGTCTTCCGCCGCGCGGGGCTCAAGCGCGTGGCGCTGGGCCTCGGCGCCGGCGCCGCCGGCTTCGGCGGCCTCTCGGGCGCCGCGATCCTCACGGCCAAGGAGAAGGAGCGCCTCGTGGCGCCCATCCAGTGCGAGGACGGCTCGACCATCGTGCCGTACGAGGTGCCGTCGCGCCAGGCCATGCTCGAGCGCCTCAAGAAGGAGCAGTTCGACGTGCTCGTGATCGGCGGCGGCGCCACGGGCGCCGGCTGCGCGCTCGACGCCGCCACGCGCGGGCTCAACACGGCCGTGGTGGACGCCAACGACTTTGCCGCCGGCACCTCAGGCCGCTCGACCAAGCTCATCCACGGCGGCATCCGCTACCTCGAGGCCGCGTTCATGCGCGCCGACTACGCCGCGTTCAAGCTCGTGCTCGAGGCGCTCGAGGAGCGCAGCTTCTTCCTCAGCTCGGCGCCGTACATGAACCGCCCGCTGCCCATCATGATCCCGATCTACACGTGGTGGGAGATCCCGTACATGTGGGCCGGCGCCAAGGTGTACGACCTCGTGGCCGGCTCCAAGCAGTACGTGCCCAGCAGCCACTACATCAGCGCCGAGGAGGCGTCGTTCCAGTTCCCGATGCTCCGCAAGGACGGCCTCAAGGGAGCCGTCGTGTACTACGACGGCCAGATGAACGACACGCGCATGAACGTGTCGGTCGTGCTCACGGCCACGCAGAACGGCGCCGCCGCGGGCAACTACGTGCGCGTCGAGCGCCTGCTCAAGGACGCCGCCGGCAAAGTCTCGGGCGCGCACGTCAAGGACACGCTCACGGGCGAGGAGTGGGACATCAAGGCCAAGGCCGTGGTGAACGCCACGGGCCCGTTCACGGACGGCATCCGCCTCATGGACGACCCGACCAAGCAGAAGATCTGCGTGCCTGCGGCTGGTGTGCACGTCGTGCTGCCGGACCACTTTAGCCCGAGCCGCATGGGCCTGATCGTGCCCAAGACCACGGACGGCCGCGTGCTGTTCTTTTTGCCGTGGGAGAACGGCACGATCGCCGGCACGACCGACTCGGAGTCGGACATCACGATGCTGCCGTCGCCCACGAAGCAGGAGGTCAACTTCATCATCGACGAGGCGAACCGCTACCTCGCCAAGGATGTCTCGACCAAGGACGTCAAGTCGGCGTGGTCGGGCATCCGCCCGCTCGTCAAGGATCCGCGCCACATGGACGGCAACACGTCCAAGATCTCGCGCGAGCACGTTGTCGAGGTCTCGGAGTCGGACATGGTCACGATCGCCGGCGGCAAGTGGACCACGTTCCGCCGCATGGCGCAGGATGCGATTGACAAGCTCGTGGAGACCGTGCCGGCGCTCCAGAGCAAGGCCTCGGCCTGCAAGACGCTCGACCTGGGCATCATCGGCGCCGACCGCATCGGCGAGGTGTGCAACAAGAAGTTTGACAAGATCACGGTCACGCTCCGCGAGAACTACAACATGGACAAGGACATTGCCGAGCACCTCATGCGCAACTACGGCACGCGCGCGCTGCAGGTCGCCGAGATCGAGCAGCACGGCTTCTTGGACCGCAAGGCGAGCGACCACCCGCGCCGCCTGCACCCCAAGTACCCGTACCTCGAGGCCGAGGTCGTGTTCGCCGTGCGCCAGGAGTTTGCGCAGAAGGCCACCGACGTGATCGCGCGCCGCATGCGCCTCGCGTTCATCGACAGCGAGGCCACGGCGCAGCTCGTGCCGCGCGTGATCCACATGATGGGCGAGCTCCACGGCTGGAGCAAGACCCGGCGGGAGCAGGAGCAGAAGGAGTGCGACGTCTTCCTCGCCACTATGCACAACGAGTAAGCGCGCGACGGTGGGAGGATAGCGAATGGACACGGGACGGCGCGCGGGGGGCGGCCGCTAGCCTCCTGTCTGAACTAGTCCCGGTCGCGACAAGCACACGCGGCAAAGCCCGAGCCACTTCGACAGACGAACCATTAGTATACCCAAACACAGACTTTTTTCTTTGCAACAAATCCGGGGAGATCTCATATATCTCACCCTCGCTACTTTGGCCCAAGGTCTCAGTTGTTGGAGCTCCTCGTGGCGTTCCTCTTGGTCGGGGACACGGGCGCCGCCAGCGGCGAAGAACCAGCGCCAGATAGGAGCGGCAGGTGGGAAGATGCAGTTGTCGCCGTCGCGTGGAGGGGCTTCTTGACACTGCGATGCTTCTCGGGCGACGAAGCCTTCGAAATCGGCGGAAAAAGCCCCGCGCCTCCTGGCACGTTGTACGGCGCCAGCAGCAGCAAAAGCTCCCTCGCGAGCGCGCGGTTCTCTTTGCTCGGTGGCTTCGCGCCCTCGGTTCCGACTCCGGCTCCTTCTCGGCGGCGGCGATGCGGGCTCGTCTGCTTGCTAGGTGACGACGACGACGCCGACGTTGCGTCGTGCTCTCGGCGCGCCTCCTCTCCGTCGTCCTCGCCCACCTCGGACGCGCCTGCACCGTCAGCCAGCGCGAGCAGTACGTCCACGCCCTGCTGGACGAGCTCCTGGCTGTTGCGCGGGTGCGTCATGACGAGCGCGATTAGCGCGGCCAGCGCAGCCTCAACGATCTCGTCGTGGCGCCGGTGGCGCCCGCACAACGCCACGAGCTGTGGCACGCCGCCGAGCGCGCCGACATAGTCCTGGTTCCGTGCGTTGTCGGCCACCGAGTTGCGCAGCGCCCAAAGACACGAGATCAGCGCGCGCGCGTGCGCGGGCGACGGCGTCGGTACCACAGACAACGCGCTTTGTGGATCGACGCACAGCGCCAGCAGCGCGTCCAGCCCGCGCTCGTTGCGGAGCCGCACCTTGGCGCTGGGCCGCTTCCAAACCTCGTCGGCGATCGCGTCGCAGGTCATGGCCACAAGTGCCGGCGGCGTGCCTTGTTCCTGGAGCACCGCGATGAGGTTCTTGAGGTCGCTCGCGGCGAGCGCGCTCATGGACGAGGGCGAGAGCACGGCGCCAGGCGCCGAGCCCGTGCCGGCGAGCTGCGCCGCCGAGGCGCGCACGTCCGCGAGCAGGTCGAGCGCCTCGATCGCCGGCTCGCACAGCGCGCGGTCCGTGGCGCCGCTCAGGTTGACGAGCGTCTCGACGCCGTGCGGCACGGCCAGCAGCCGCGCCTTGTTGGCGTCGTGGAGACACAGGTTGATGATCCCAAAGAGCGCGTGCTGCTGCACGGCTGTGTGGCCCGAGTGCGCGCAGAGCCGCACGAACAGCGCCATCGCATCCACGGCACGCGCCGGCGCCAGCGTCTTGTCGGTCACGTGGTCTCCGCTGTCGCTGCTGCGGCCCATCGCGAGCGCGAGCGCGTCGCTGTACGAGAGCGCGCAGAGCGCGCGCGCCGCGTGCTCCGTGAGCACCGCCGCTTTGTCGGTGGACGATGACGGCGGCGGCGCCTCGCACAGCCGCTGGAGCAGCGCCATCCACGGCGCGTGCGCGCCCACGAGCCGTCGGTTGGCCTCGTTGTAGAAGAGCGCGTTTGCCAGCACGCACAGCGCGTGCTCGCGGATGCGCCGCGCCACGTCCTCTCCGAGTTCCCGCTCGTCGCCGTCCTCAGGCTGGCAGTTCGTGTGCTGGTTCGTGTTGTTGGCGGTTGCGGGCGGATGGCGGAAGGTCGCGAGCGCGTAGAGCGGGTCGAGGTACCGCGCGACGCGGTACTGGTTCTCGCGGTTCCACGACGCGTTCGCGAGCGCCCACGCGGCCTGCGCGACCAGCGCGGCGTCGCCAAAGCGGTGCGGCGCCGCCAGCAGAAACAACGCGTCCACGCCGCCACGTGTGCCGATCGCCGCGCGCACGGCGTCGTGCTGCGCGAGGCAGCCCAGCACGAGCGCGCCCTGGAACGCCACGTCGCGCGTGCACGACGCGCACATGAGCACGAACGTCGCGACGCCCGGGGCACTTCCATCGCCTTCTCCTGCATCTCCGTCGACACCGCTCGCCTCGAGGACCGCGCGCACGACGTCGCGTGCCACTGTGGGCTGGCTTTCGCTGTTGTTGTTGTTGTTATCGAGGTCCGTCTCCTCGCCCGTGGCGTCCGGATCTCCGCACAGCGCCGCGATCACGTGCGCGATGACCTGGGCCGCGGCGGTCTGGACGCGCTCGAACAGCTCGAGCTCCACGGCGTCGTGGATGCTTGGGGCTCGGCAGAGCCGCGCGAGCGCCGCGAGCCCGCCGGCGTCGAACACGGCCTCGCACGCCGCGCGGTGCGCGAACGTCACCTGCGTCAGCGCCTCGACGCTCGCGAGCACGAGGTCCACGTCCACGTCGTCGCCGTCGCGCTTTGCCACAGCGCGCGCCAGCAGCAATGGCACGGCGCCCGCCGCGAGGATGCGGCGCTGGTTCTCACGGTCCGCGCTCGCCAGGTTCGCGAGCGCATGGGCCGCGTGGCGCGCGGCTGCGGCGTCGTCCACCGAGTTTTCATCGCCGTCGCGCAGCAGCGACACGAGCAGCGCGACGGCGCCGTCCAAGCGCCCGACGATCGCCGTGTTGCGCGTGTCCATGGCCACGAGCGCGAGCGACCGCAGCGCGTTGCGCTGGACGCGCCGCGCGTGGGCCGCGTCCTCCTCAGCGCTCTCCTTGGACGAGGGCGGCGGCAGTCGACACAGGTCCACGAGCGTCTGGAGCACGCCCGGCGCGAGCCCGAGGTACGCCTGGTTCGCGCGGTTCACGTCGGGCCGCGCGAGCGCGTCGTCGCGGGCGTTCCACGCGCGCAGCACGCGCAGCTTCGCCCCGGTCTTTTCACTGGTTTCGTCCGCCTCGCCGTCGGCGGCGGCGTCCGCGAGCCAGTTGACCGCGCGGTCCTCGATCTCACTTGTCCCGTCGCTGTCGAACGCCGCGCCGCGCGCCTCGAGCTCGCGCAGCACGCGCGTCGAGAGCCGCTGCACGCACGAAAGCCAGCACTTCTTGGCGCGCCAGCCGAGCGCGCGCGGCGTGGCGTTGGCGTTCCACGCGACCTCGCCCAGCGCCTTGGCGGCGATCGCGCGGACTTGGGGCTGCGCGCTGTGGCGCGCGAGTGCCGCGAGCACGTCGATGCCGCCGTTGCGGCGCAGCGCGTCGTTGGCCTGCGGCGTCGCGCCCGCGAGCAGCGCGAGCCCGTCCGCGAAGAACGCGAAGAGCGTGTCCACGTCCGTGAGCACGCGCTGCGCGGCCACGCGCTGGCGCCAGTTGGCGAGCCGCAGCACGCGCTGCTGCTCCTTGTGGCGCGCCACGAGCCGCGCCAGGTCTTGCTGCACGCGCACGCGCTCGGCGTGGGCCTCGCGCGCCTGGAGCTTGAGCGCGAGGTTCCACATCTCGATGCCGTTGATCTTGGCGATCTGCGCGCCGATGCGGAAGCGCATGTCGTTGGTCTCGGTCGCGCGCCGCTTCTCGAGCGAGCGGTAGCCCTCCAGCAGCGCCTCGTTCGCCACGCGCTGCGCGTGGAGCTCGCGCCGCGCGGCCGTGAGCCAATGCCGCTGCTGCGCGTTCTGCTGCTCCAGGACTCCAACCGTTTCTTGCCGCTCGCCCGAGAGCGCCGCGTGGTCGCCCAGCAGCCGCGCGCGGTCGCGTTGCGCCATCGCTCGCTCCTGCTTGCGCTCCTCCTGCTCGCGCGCGAGATGGTCCCGGAGCCCGAGCACGATCTGCTCGGTCTCGAGCCGCACGGCGACGCTACTGCGCTGGTACTCGAGGCGCAGCGCCTCCAGTGTCGTGTCGCGCACGCCGAGCTCACACTGGAGGTGCTGCTGCACCTTGGTGAGCAGTTTGATCTGCTGTGTGAGCGTGCACGTCTCGGTCTCGTGCTGCCGCTGCAGCGCCGCGAGCGCGTGCTCCTGGCGCTCGCGCTGCGCGTTGGTCATCCACGCGTCCGAGGGCGCGTCGGGCACGAGCGCCACGCTCGCGAGCGCGCGCCACCGCTCCTCGCGCGCGTAGCAGAGCAGCAAGAACTGCCGCGCGGCCTCGCGCCGCTGGAGCTTCTCCCGGAACAGCACGGAGGCCTCGTCGTAGGCCGCTGGCGGTGGCGGCGGCTGCTGCGCTGGGTCGTCACCGTCCAGCACGGCGCGCAGCGCGTCCAGCGTGGTGCGCGTGGCCACGAGCTCGTCGCGCAGCGCGGCGTTGAGGTCCCAGAGCGCCTGCTTCTCGGTGAATAAGGCCGCTTCCTCGCGGAGCCGCGCGAGCGAATACTCGCTGAATCGCGTCTCGAGCGTCACAAGCCGCGTCTTGGCCTCCTGCTCGGTCTCAAAGCGCGTGCGCAGCGCGTCCAGCTCACGCTGGAGCTGCGCGGCCTCGCGCTGCGACTCGTCCGCGAGCCGCAGCTGTTCCAGCGGGTTCTGCGCCTGTCGTGGCAGCCGCCGCGCACGCTCGAGCCGCAGCGCCACGGCGGCGTGCTCGTCCTGCAGCAAGAACAGCGCCTCGTGCCGTGCCGCACGCTCCACGAGGAACCGCGCGCGCTCGACCTGCGCCTTGGCCTGGAGCCCCCAGAGCAGCTCGCTGAGCTGCGTCTCGCGGGCCACGAGCTGCTCGAAGAACGCGCGGTCGCTCTCGAACAGCGCGACGTCCACCGCGAGCTGCCGCTGCAGCGCCTCGAGCGCGCGGAACCGGTCGTACGCCGCCGCGAGCGCCTCGAGCCGCTGCACCTCGCGCTGCTCCCACGCGCGCCAGCGGCCCGCGCGCGCCACGGCGTCGCGCAGCATCGTGAGCTCGGCCTCGTCGCGTGCCACGGCTGCCGGGTCCAGCTCGGCCGCTGGCGGGGTCGCGGTCGTGGATGCCTTCTCTTCCTCTTCCTCTTCGTCTTCGTCTTCGTCTTCCTCCTCCTCCTCTCCACCGTCATCCTCGTCCTCCTCGTCGTTCTTCTCTCCAGTGGCATTCGTGGGCTCTTCGAGCACCGCTGTCCGCGCCTCCGCTGCCTCTTCCTCGGCACTTCCACCGGCTCGCCCAGACGCCGTGGCGTCCACGTCGTCGTCTTCACCATCATCGGCATCAACGACGATATACCGCTCCTTGGCCCTTGCGAGCACGTCGTCGCTCGGCCGCGGCTCGCTGGGCGGCGCCTCGAGCGCCTCCAGCGCCGCGATCCGCGCCGGCAGCGCCTCCAGCTCCTCCAGCGCCTCGCGCTGGGCCGAGCGCGCGTCGTCCAGCAGCCGCGCGAGCTCGTCGCGCGCGCTCGTGGCCTCCTCGAGCCGCAGCGCCGTCTTCTCGAGCAGGTCGAACTCGGTCTGCTCGAGCTCGAGCTGCTGCTGCTCCATGTGCTTCATGTGGACAAACTCGTCGTCGAACTGGCCGCGGAACTTGACGCGCGCGTCGCGCGCCAGCGGCGCCGCGAGGTACCGCCGGTCGCGGCGCTGCGCGACCGCGAACGCCGCGAGCTCCTGCTCGAGCTGCTCGTCGTCCTTGGCGAGCGCGAGGTCTTTTTTGGCCACCGTGTCGCGCGCCATGCGCGGCTGCAGCGCCTTGTCGAGCGCCTTGCGCTCCGCGGCCTGCGCGGCCGCTTTTGCCGCGAGCTCCTCTTCCTTCTGCGCCTGGCGGCGGTGCCGCTCGGCGTCTTTGACGGCGTCGTCCTCCTTCGCGAGCTCCTCTTTCTCGCGCTCGAAGCTGTCGCGCGTGGCGTTGAGCAGCTGCAGCGCGAGCGAGCGCTGCTGCGCCGACGCGTCGGTGAGCTGCTGCTGGAGCGCCGCCGTGCGCGCGAACGCCGCCTCCAGCTCCCCGCGCAGCGCCGCCGGGTCGGGCAGCTCGCCGTCGTCGTCGTCGCCGCTGCGGTCTGTGCGTGCCGTGGACCGTGTGCGGTTCGTGGGCGCCGGCGGCGCGTCCTCCACATCCGCGTCGTCGTCGTCGTCATCGTCGTCATCATCGTCGTCATCCTCATCATCCTCGTCACCCTCTTTGGACGATACTCGGTTCGCTGGATGCGGCGCAAGCGCGAGCGGCGTCGCGACGGACCGGACCACCGCTCGCTCGGTCGGGGACCGTGAGCTCGCGGACGCGTCATCCAGCGGCGCATCCTCCTCCTCCTCCGCTGGCTTGCGCGGGTAAAAGTTGTCCAGCGCGTAGCCGTCCTTCCAGTCCATTTTGTGGCGGTCCCAGTGTGACGGCGGCTCGTAGAACATCGCCAGCGGCGCCTCCCACACGCTCTCGCCCGTCGCGCGGTTCTGGAAGTAGGTCTGCGCGGCCACGTACTCGCCCTCGGGCGTCGTGGACGGCGCGATGACCACGACCTTCCAATGCGCAGCCGCCTCCAGCTGCTGCAGCACGCGCTCGCGCGCCACGCGCCGCTCCACCAGCGCCAGCAACCGCTCGCGTTCGCTTTGCGGATCCACATCGCTCACAAACCGCGAAGGCGGCGGCTCGGGCTCGTACGGCTTGAGCAGCGTCGGCAGCACGGTGTCGTCGGGCCAGAGCTCGGCGAGCCACTCCTTCTCCTCGTGGCGGTCCTGCTTCTCGCGCTGCGCGCGCATCTGGAGCTTCTTGTGGGCCGCCTGCGCGTCCTGCAGCTCGCGCGCGAGCGCCGCGCGGCCGCGCTCCGTGTCTTTGAGCCGGTGCGCGAGCCCGCGAGTCGCAGCCTGGAGCGTCGCCTCGCACTGCGCCAGCCGCGCGATCTGCCGCGCCACGCGCGTCGAGAGCCGCGCCTGCGTGGCCGCGCAGAGCACGTCCAGCTGCGTCGCGAGCTCCCGCAGCGCGTCGTCCAGCCGCCCGGGCGCCAGCGTCGTCGTCATCGGAGGGCAAGGAACGGGAGATGCGTCTCTTCAAGATCCTTTGAAGGGTTGAATGATGGTTGGGTTAGGCTAGCTTAGTGGCGTCCTTGAAGTTGGGACACGGAGAATTAGCATATCTGTTCCCTCACATGTCACAGATGGTACGAGCCTCTAAAAACGGATACACTACCCCACTATAGCGAGATCTTTTATCAAACGAAAGAGGTTTCCCCATCCTCAAACGCGTCCGTCGCCATCCTCGGCCCCAGCTGGGAGTGTGTTTTCTCAGGACGCACCCTGGAGGGTTACGGTTGCCGATTCGTGGGAAAAACGTGGCCCGAACCACCAAGGGGCCGCAGCAATCACGCGCCACTAGGTTCCCCCAACTCCCAACTTCCAAAGTGTTCCCAACATCCCACCTTTCCAACAAAAAAACGAAACTCGCTGAACCCTCCCCACTCTCCAACTCCCTCACACCGATCCAACACAACTCTCGCGTCCCCACCTCCACGTCGAACATGGCGCCCACAACTCAAGTTGCCGCTCCGCCGCACGACGCCGGCGTGAGCTACTGGCGCATGCGCCCCCCGCAGATCGACGCGCCCGGCGACGCGCTTTCCAACAAGGTGCGTTTCACGCCCAAAGGCCAGCTAGAGCCGCCGAAATCCCACAAAACAACTAACGGAAATTCTCTTGAACTAATTGAACAGACGTCCTCGGCGCCCGCGTCGCCCGCCTCCAGCGACGACGGCGCCGCGTACGAGCTGCTGTGCCCGAGCGACGCCGGCACGCGCGCGCTGCTGGACGCAAGCGCGTTCTACGGCGCGCACATGCCGCGCACGGACCGCGTCTCCGAGTCGCTGCTGCGCTTCTGCGGCAGCTTCCCCGTGCGCGCCGGCCCGCTCATTGCGGCCTCGCTTGTGCGGCGCTTCACGGACGCGCGCTTCAACTGGCGCAATAAGACGCTCCAGTCGTTCCTCGAGGTCGTGTGCTGGGCCAGCGTCACGTACGCGGCGTTCTCGCTCTACGGCGACTGGCTCGTGGCGCTCCAGGTCGGCACGTTTGTCGGCGCGCTCATGTCGATCTGCGACGAGGTCGTGCTCCAGTTTGTGCGCGGGCTCGCGCGCGTGATCCGCAACCAGCAGGGCGGCAGCGAGCTGCTCCAGAAGCTCGGCTTTGACGTGCCCGTGAACGGCAAGGCGCCCACGAGCGGCCGCGAGGTCGAGCTGATCAAGACGCTCGTGTTTGGCTACCTGGGCGTCGTCGCCGTGCGCGCGCTGTGGGACAACTTCCACGACGTTAAGTTCTTCGCACTGCTCACGGCCGCCGTGGGCGTCGCGTTCGTCGTGACCGCCGAGTTTGCGTGCCTGTGGCTGCCCACGCGCCGCGTCGGGCTCACGCTCCAGTCGCGGTTCACGACCGTGCGCCAGAACTGGGCCGACCACACGGCGCGCTCGCTGGTCGAGCTGCTCGCGTGGGTCGGCGCCACGTCCTCGTTCTACTACGCCTCGCAGGACGCGATGGTGTCGCTGCAACTCGGCACGCTCGTGGCGGTCGCCGTGTGCCTCGCGTCCGGTCTGGACGATCTGCCCGACATTGTGAGCTCGGACGACGACGCGTCGCAGGCCGGCGCGTCCGCGTACTGGCAGGAGCAGCTCCACGGCGACGTGCTCACGACGATCGCGCGCGGGCTCGTCAAGATCCAGGACGGCTTCACGGCGGTCGGCGCCGCGGTGCAAGCCGAGGCCATGAACATGTACGAGAACTGGAGCCAATAGTTGCACAAAGCCTTGGACAAGCATGAACACATAACCACTGAATGAAAATCCTCCATGAGTCTAGCTAGGTACGCATCCATTTTCCCGAGCACGGTTACAGCGTCAGCAGTGAGGTCTCCAGAAACTCGTAGAACACGCTTCCGGCGTCGCTCGCCAGCTCCGACGCGCTGCCGCTCTCCACCACACGATCACCACGCATCACCAGAATACGATCAAACGCCAAAACCTGGTCCAAACGATGCGTGATCAAGACCACCGTCGACGACGCAAAACGATCGCGCAGCACTCGCAAGATCTTCTCCTGACACGACTGGTCCACGCACGAAAACGCCTCGTCCAACACCACCACCCGGCTCGGCTTCAGCAGCGCCCGCGCAAAGCATAGCAGCTGGCGCTGACCCAGACTCCAGTTCTCCCCGTTGTCCAGCAGCTCCTCCTCCAGGTTCTGCACGCGCGCACCCAACTCAACCGTCAACAGCTCTCGCCACAGCCGAGAGTCATCGAACTCGTGGAACGTAGTCGCGCACTGAGCACCGATAGAACGTCGGTGACTGCGGGATCATCGTGATACTGCGACGCAGTTGCGTTAGATTTACTGAGCGCAGGTCGACGCCATCGATCGAAACGCGTCCGCTGCGCAGAGGGTGGACGCGAAGCAGCGCCATGGCGAGCGAGCTCTTGCCGGATCCGGTGCGACCGACGACACCGATCTTCTCGCCGCCGCGAAGCGAGAACGACACGTCCTGAAGCGCCAAGTCGCTCGTGTACGCGAAATTTACGTTCTCAAAAGTCAATTGACCGCTTGAAGGCCATGACGTCGTATCGACGTTGATCAGTGGCAGTGCTGGTCCGATGATATCTGCTTCATCTTGCAAAAGTTGAAACTGGCGCAGTCGCTCGACACGGAAGAACCCATCCCATGTGTTTGCAAGCCCGGACGCAAAGCGAGGGACGAGGTCTTCGTGCATCGAGAGATAGAAGAGCACAAGCATGAGCTCCATCAGCGTCACAGGACGCACGGCCAGAACACAAATCAGCGTCAGTGAGAGCACAGCAACCGCAGCGTTGGCCTTGATGCGTGAGTGGGCCGTAAAGACGTTGCCCATATACTCCACTCGGCAACTACGTTCGTTAATTTGCTCGAGAGCAGCCATCAAATACGAGACCCGGTATTTCCCAAAAGCACGAATCAACGTCTCTCCTCGCATCGGACAAGAAAGTGAGTTGTTCGTCTTGCGCAAACAGGATGCGTTGCGTGATTTGCTGGTAGAAATGAAGTGAAAATCGCTCGAGTGAGGAAGCCATACCCAAGGAACATCGCCAACACCCCGATAGGACGAGATCTCCATGAAAGCGACTGATGATATCTCCAGTATGCGTCTTGTACTTGAAGTAGTAGAACGGCATGGATGCGCGGAGCAGTGCGTGGATTGTGCGCTGGAAGAGGGCATCAATTGTTGTCGCGGTGAAATTGAAGACCCTTGGCTGTCGCGACGGCGAGCAGAATGAATGCCACAACGAGGCAGCCGTACCACATCGCTCCTTCACGGACGATGTCACTGGAGGCAGACGGACCAAGGGATGCTGTCGCCCATTGGAATAGCCAGACCTCGCTCGTGATGGTCACAGCTATCCAGGCAATCGACAGCAACACTGCCGCGCTCAGCCAGGCCACAGACTTTGAACCACCACCCAACAAGTACTCGTTCAATGTGTCTTGCACGATTAGCGCCGTCGAGCTCTCAATCTGGGGCTGCTGTTGCTGGGTGTTCATGCTTTTCAATGTCGCGGATCGAATCCTTGCAATTGAATCAAGCGATTCTTGAGGAAGCGGATGGATCCTCAGCGACGCATTCACATGCAGTCGGTCAATTCGGTGGTCGCGTGGACGACGAGTAACGCAACTTGCTTCAACTTTGGTCGAAGTGGAATGCTTCGTGCTAGCTTGAGAAGCCAGAGAAGCCACAGTGACAGAGAATGGTTCCACCTCCACTACTGTAGCTGATCTATGCTCAGGATTGTGGAAAATGTCGCTTGGTACCACCGCGTCCACATTCGCAAGTGGGCAGTCCAGCAAATACAGGTCAGCATCGACGTAGCACGCACGTGCCAGCGCAATACGAGCCGACTGGCCGCTTGACAGATTGATGCCGCGAGGTCCAACGACAATAGCATCACCAAAAGGAGGTGTATAAAGATCTTCGAGTAGCCCGCAGGCGTCGATCACCGCCCAATACTTGTGCTCATCGAATCCGTTCCGAACAGGACATTATCGCGGATGGAGAGCGCTTGCAGCCACGGATCTTGTGAGCAGTACGCGACGCGACAGTCGTGCGGAATGCCCTCCACGTTCCCGAGTGTGACCCTTGCAACTGAGTGATCACCACGTAGAGTTGCAAGAAGCATCGACTTACCCACCCCGGCGGCTCCATGGATGACAACTAAATCGCCTTTTCTCAGCGTCCAGTTGATGTCTACGAGCAGTGCAGGCGATGACTTGGGGATTGAAGCCGACGATATACACACACCATCCATTCTTGAGATGTACGTGCGCGGAATATTACCAGCCGATGGCACTGAAGACAATCTTCCTGAATCGCTTGTGGGGCTGGAGCAGGAAAGGATGAGTGCCTCAACGCGTCGCCAAGCTACCGACCCTGCAACTGTGACGTACAGCGCAGGGAATATATTTGCCGCGTAGAAGCGGCAGTCACATAAGAGAACAATCGCTGTGAATACTCGGGCCGGGGTCAGCGATGGAAAAGCGAGGCTCGTGTCATCAGAAGACGTTGTGGCCGACGCAAACGAGAGTTCAGCGAGTAGCAACGCGCTCTCGCTCAGAAATTGCCGCAGCGACATCCAAAACAACTCGACGAGCGATAGCGACGGTCGCTCTTTTGACCGTGCGCGCTGGATCTTGGCCTGAATCTTGTCTTCCCACGCACTCAGCTTGGTCATTTGGATGGTCTTGAGGCACTGGTACAGAATGTTGAGCCGTCCACGTTGGCTTTGGCCGCCAACCACTGACCCACAGTCTGCTGGATCAAGAGCACACCCACGCACACTGCTACGGCGACCGCAACGACGAAGGACGAGATATCGATCACCCTGAAGAGTACGGCAAGGGACGCGCCCAGTTGGACGGTGATGAGGCACACATCGCTGGCCACGATGACGACCGAAGAGGCAAGCCGCAGGTCGCTTGACAGCTTGGACGTGACCTGCGTGAGCCGCTCTTTGTGACCGGGCGGTCCGTCATGAACACGCCGTCACGGCGTGTTCATGAAGCATGAGATGTGCTTGCCGTCGGAGTTAGGGCTGGGCGGTCTCGGCGGTCTCGGCGTTCTTGGCGGTCTCGGCAGTGCGGTCCCAGACTACGACGAGGACTACGATGAGGACTACGACTACGACTACGGCGGCTTTCAAGGGATGGGTGGGCCTGGGCGCCGTGGCGGAGGTGGAGGTGGAGGGGCCGGTGGACGCGCCGGAAAATACGGCGACTATGAGAACGAACGTGGTGGCTTTTACGGCATGGGCGGATACCACTTCTTCAACGACCTCCAGCTCGACGACTCGTTCCACGACGGCTACGACGATGAGGAAGATGAGTATGACTATTGAATGGAATCGTGTCCGTGAGAATGCTCTATGGGTGGTGTGTTTGGATCCGTGTGTGCGATCCGTCGACGATGCTTCCAGAGATTGAAGGAGTGCAATCGAACCGACTAGGTCAGCGTGTGTGGACTCGCTGAATGCATTTAAACACCGTCGATTTGAGGCTTTGTTCGCCTCCTGTGTTCTCAGTTGAGCCACGAAACACCACCATCATTTGACAGGAGGTAGAAAAAATAAGCAACGCAAAGATCAACGACAACCAACTGAAATGGACTCTTTCTTCCAAGCACACACGTATAAATCGAAGTGCATGCTGCATACAACACGGCGATTTTGCCATCGTGCCCAGCGGTAAGTACACACAACCCTCCCTCTCCTTCCCACCGCCAGACGTGATGTAGCTGCAGCGCGCTTGATCGCTCGACTCATCTTCTCGGTTGATTAGCATCAACTGATTGGTTGAACATGCATCGTTGCGCACTAAAAGCGGCAGGAAGGGCGACAGCACTCACTCCCGACACCCCAGGCATATTTTGTTGCATACGGTATGGTACCCCGACGACGCGAACCTCGTACTTCACTCCGTCGAAGTTGGTCTTCGACGCCTTGATGACTCCGGTGTGAAAGTCGTTGGAGCTCACTGGGGCTGTGAAGCTGTCAAGGTCGGCCTCTGGGACGACAAAATACAGATCGATCCGGTCCACAGGCGGCTTCGAGCCCGACTCCGCAGCTGTCTGAGATCGTAGCCTAGAGCTGCTAAACTGATTGACGATGAGAAGGAATGGGACGGGGTCGAACTTGTGGGTCTTCGCGTGTGTCATCTGGACAAACAAGAGACGGCGCTCAGGCTTCACTTCCCACAACACAGCGTCGTAGCCGGCTTGGTTCCATAGACGAGGGATGTTCCATTCTTCGATCAGGGAGAATGGGTCAGCGGTTGGATCGAAAATACACGAGTCGCAATATTCCCATTCATGTCGCTTCGTCCGATCCTCCTTGTCTGTGTACTTGACGCCGGTCGTCGAAATCGATAGCAAGAACCAGCCTTCAAGCAAGTGGCCGTCGAGTGCCGGGTTGACTGTGAGAAGGCGCTGACACGTCTCGATCAAAGCGCCATTCGATAACCTCATAGCTGTTCGCGCCACGTACATACTGACGAGCTCCGTGTGTATCCGGTTGTTCCGAAAGTAATGAGCGTAAAGCAGCTTTCGCTTGTTGGGCTTCCCAAGATAACGTCCCGATACGCAGCAGCCCACGTCGATCTACTCTCGCTGCAAGTTCGTGATGGTAGTCGCGGGAACGACAATTCACACAAACGCCCGATGGTCGCGTTGATTTCGCACGACCTGCGACGCGAGGCCGAGAGGTCACTTGGACTGTGAGAGGCTTCACTTCTACGACCTGGTCGACATACGATGTGCCGATATGCTCGGGGTTGTGAGTCACGATCACCACGGTCCTGAACATCAGCAGCTCCACAATGCATTTACGAAAGATCTCGCTTTGCACGACGGGGTCCACATTCGCGAGCGGACAGTCCAGCAAATACAAATCAGCGTCGGCGTAGCAGGCTCGCGCAAGGGCGATGCGAGCCGACTGGCCGCTCGACAAGTTGATGACTCGCGGGCCCACAATGGTCGCATCACCGAACGGAGTGCAGCGAGATCTCCCCGCAATCCGCATGCGTCCACCACCGCCCAGTACTTGTCTTCCACGAAACCGTCCCAAACAGAATATTCTTACGGATCGAAAGCTTGGAGCCATGGGTCTTGAAAGCAATACGCGATGCGGCAGCCATGGGAGACGCCACGTATTTCTCCGACCGTGACCTCCGCGACTGAGCTATCGCGACGCAGTGCTGTCGATTTGCCAAGACCGGCGGCGCCATGGATAACCACCAGATCGCCTCGATGCAACGTCCAGTTGACATCAAGAAGCAGCACTGGCGTCGACGTGGACCGAGAGGTGGGCGAGAGGCAGACCCCTTCCATCTTGGCGAGATACTCTGTCGACTCCATAGAAGACCTTGAGGAAGAAGTCGGGATTCTGGTTGAGGTTCGCGCATTGTGGGATTCAGAGACCACGAAGGCGTCAACGCGCCGCCATGTGGCGATCCCACCGAGCATGATTCGCAGACCTGGAACGAGGTTGGCGGCGATGACCCGGAGTCGCGAAAGAGCACGAGCGCTGTCAACACTCTCGCCGGTGTCAACGAGGCGGACTCGGAGCTGAACGCGAGCACCGCCAACCACAGCGGAGCCTCGAGGAGCAACTGGGTCCGGAGGAGCCAAAACTGGTGCGAGTTGATCGCTGCGCGCCGTTCCTTGGACCGTACCCGCTCGATCTTGGCCTGGCGTTTGTCCTGAGTGAGTCGAAGAGCGTCTTGAGACAGCTCACGTGGAGCGTCTTGGCCTTCTCGGATAGCGATTCGCCCAGTGTGGCCTGAGCAGCGACCACGATAGCGAAGAGTGTCGCTGTCCCACCAAGAATGGGCCACGAGATGTCGACCACGCTAACGAGCACCGCCATTGAGACGATTAGGCGGACGATAACGACGCACAGCCGCGAGCGAACAGCACACAGTAAGAGACGGCCTGGAGGTGATTGGAGACCGTCGAGGTCATCCGCACGAGCCGTTCTTTGTGGCTGGACGCGGCGTCGGCTTGGTTTGCGGGCCGCAGTGGGTCGGCCTCGACCATATTGTTCACGACCATCTTCGACAGGTTTTGACTTACTTGGAGAGACACGCGGAGCGCGTTGTGGTGGCTGTAGCAGCCCACGAGATCCAGCGCCAGCTCGGCCGCGACGACGCCGACGACTGGGCCGACCATATCCGACGTCGACGTCACTTCGCTTCCGCTGGGTGTGTTTGCCTGTGGACAGCCGCAGCAACAGCAGCGGCCTCGCGAGACTCAGCGCCAGCGCCACCGCGTTCCACGCGCTTATCCGCAGCACGCGCCGGCGGTTCTCGGCCCACAGTGCGCGTAACAATCCCCAGCGACTCGGCGCGGCGGTGGCCGTAGAAGAGGCGGAAGAGCACAGCTCTTAGAGCAGCTTGCGCCAGCGCGGCGTGGCGCGCGCCCACGGGTGGAACGGGAACCGCGCCGTGCCCGCGAGGGCAGGCGGAGACGGTCCACTGGACGCGCACGAGCGTAATCGCCGATGTGTCTGCGGGGATGTGGACGGCGCGAGCAGCGGCGCGGCGTCGTCGGCTCCATACAGCGAGCGCGGCGGCATCGTACGGGCACACTCAGGCCACGCGACTGGAGTAAGAACCGAGCTGATATGGAAACCAAAATTCCACGATACGTATGCTATATTTTCGGAAACAAAAAGGATTGTGGATCTGGCTGTTGTTTGCAAGACAAGGTGGGTTTGGTTCTCAAATTTGCTGAATCCAAAAGGGAGAAAATCTTTGAACATCCGGTATTCCCCCCTCTTCGAATGACATGTACCCATCAGGCCGGTGCGAGCTGCGACGTGGCATGTGGACTGACTCGCGTGTAACGCACCGCGAACCTTCACCACGACGCGCTCCATACGCGCTCTGACCACACGCAACGCTTCGTTGACGAACTGCCTGTCTTTTCTTTCCGTTTTTCTTATTCGTTCTTCTGGTGTTACACCTTTCTCGTCCTGTCGTGTCTTCCGACGTGCTGGGATGTTCGAGAAGCTCCACGAAGAACATGCAAACTACGACATGCACGCGCCGAGCCGCTTCTTTCCTTGGGTTGCTTGGCGGGGGGATGGGTAGGGCGCGGAGACGGTGGCCGCCACCCGATCCACAATACTTAGTCACGCTTCTTCGCTTCGAGCTTGGTCTTGATGTACTGCAGCAGCACGACGCCCGGACGCTGCTCCATCTCGGCGAGCTGCTCGGGCGACGCCGTGATCTGGTCGCCAAATAGGCGGTTCACGAGCGTCACGCACACGACGGCGCACGGGATCTTGAGCCGCTCGCAGAACGCCGCGAAGCCGCGCGCCTCCATCTCAATGTTCTTGACGCCCGCGGCGGCACAGTTCTCCAAGAACTGGAGCTTGTCGTCCAGTGAAAAGTCGCAGATCGCGCCGTCAAGTCGTCCCTGGCCCTCGTAAAAGTCGTCGCACGTGAGCGTCTTGCCGACCGCCACGGGCACCGAGACGTGCTGCGCCGCGTTCGCGATCTCCTCGGACACTTCGAGGCTGCACACGGAGCGGCGCTGCACGCGCTTGCCCAGCACCACGGCCTCGTGGATCGGCGCAAGGTGGCTGTTGAGCGCCTCGGTCGTGAGCACGACCGTGCCCGGCTCGAGCGCGATGCCGCCGCTCGTGCCCATGCGGATGTAGATGACGTCCCTGGCCTCGGCGTACTCGAGCAGCTTGGTCACTTCGTGGAGCAAGATCGTCATGGACGGGATGCCCATGCCGTGGCTCGCGATTAGCACGGGCCCGACCTTGAAGAGCGTGTAGCGTGCCGTGGAGCCCACGGGCGAGAGCGTGTACCCAAACGGAGACTTGATCTCCAGCGCCGACGCCACGCTGTGCGCGAACGCCGTCACGCGCGCGACGCTGCCGCCGGTCACGAAGAACTGGACGTCGCTGAAGAGCTCGATGAGCGGCTGGCGGTCGTCGCGCAGGCACGAGAAGCCGATGTGGAAGAGCACGTCGGTGGCGAGGTCGCGCAGGTGCGCGTTGGCAATGCGCGAGGAGCGCATGAGCGGCGGCGGCGGCGGCAGCACATAGGTCATCGTGGCGGTTGCTGTTGTTTCTTAGTTGCTTTGGGCTTGCTGGAGACGAAGTAATTGGCCGAGTGGCCGAGACAACGGAATAAGCAAAGTGCACGGGCGCGAGCGGCGGCAACGGAGAGAACAAAGCTGAAGAGGATGCGAGAGAGAAAAAGCACGCGCGTGGTTCTTTCTTTTTCTGGCCTCTCGGCATTCTCCGCGGGTAGTGAGTGATTCGTAGTGAGTGATTCTTGAAGAGATGGAAACGAGAGAAAGGGGGAAGAGCTGGAGGGAGGTGCTGCGCCGCGCGCGTCGCAGGAGGAATCCGCTTGGGTGACGATTGACGGTTTCTAGCCAGAGGAGCCAGTTGAAGAGCTTGATCGACCCAAACACCCAACGGTTGGAGCGAGAACGAATCTATCCACCCAAATACCCAATCTGGGTGGATCTCTCAATACGGTTTTAGGAGAGCATCAAACAGTAAAACACAGTATATCAGTAGATCTGCGTCCCAAGATGTGTTCCCCCGTGTTTGTGGAGTGTGTGTCAGTGTCAACGGGTCAGAGATCATCGTGATAGTGACTAGCTCCTTCTCTCTCGTCGGCGCTTTTTCGAAGCCAGCGAAGAGATCCGTGGTATCGCCAAGCGGACCAGACGGCCACCAGGACCTACCACTCGACTAACACAAGCGAAGGAGATTCGCAGAGAAGCGAGCATGATGGACGACGACGCCAGCAGCGTCGCCAGCGCCGCGGCGGCGGACCACCCGGCGCTGCTGCTCGAGAGCGCGGCGGCCGTGGCCCGCGCGGCTTCGCGCGCACCGCTGCACGGGCTCGAGTCGGACGACTCGGACGACGACGCGGACGCGGCGGCCAGCACGAGCAGCAGCTTCCGGGTGCCTAAGGCGGCATCCGGGCACGCGGCGTCGGCTGCGCCGCCGGCGGGCGAGGACGAGCCGCTTCTGGCGCGCCGTCCGCGCCAGCTCTCGGCGAGTATGTTTAGTCTCGCGCTCCAGGACGACCACTGGGCGTTCACGCCGCCGGTGTCGCCGACGGCGCAGCTGCGCGGGCTCACGCGCGGCACGTACCGATATCTCAAGGGTGCGGACCTGAACGACGACTCGAGCTACGACTTTGCGATCGTCACCAAACGCGAGAAGAAGAAGAACAACAAGAAGGCCAGGAACGACGATCTCGAGTCGCCCGAGAAAGATGGCGTCCAGACCACGCTGCTCGAGCGACTCACTGAGAACGGGCTCGACGTGGACGTGATTGAGGGCGACTTTACACGCATGGTGAAGGGCGAGACCAACGGCCGCAGCAAGTACATGGTCCTACTCGTGCGCGGCAAGCACGGCGTGCTCGCGGCTTACGGGCGCAAGCTCAAGTTCCAGACGTGGCTGCGCAGCGGCAACACGCGCGAGGTCGAGACGACCGTGCGTAGCGACCCGATCGTGACCACGGCGGACCGCATCCAGGTGATCGACCACATCATCCGCGAGGGCGCCAAGATCCACGCGAGCGACCCGCACGTCCACAGCATCTTCCCGGTCCACGACGCCAAAGTGAACGAGTACTTGCTCTCGACGTTTATCCAGTCGCGCAAGCTCGAACACATGGCAGAGGCGTACCTTGCCAAGGTGAAGGAGCACTTCGGCGAGAAAGTGGCCTTCTACTTTGCGTACATGGACTGCTACAACAAGGCGCTGATGCCGATCGCGATCCTCGGCGTGCTGTTCACGTGCCTGCGCGGACTCATGGGCACGCCCATGTACATGCGCTTCATGGTGCTCTGGGCGCTGCTCGTGTCGGTCGTGTGGAGCTTCTGGTTCCTCAAGTCGTGGTCGCGCCGCAACAGCGAGCTCAACTTCAAGTGGCAGAACAACGTCGAGAGCAAAGAGATCAAGTACAAGAACCCCAACTTTCACGGCGAGACCGTGATCAACCCGGTCACGGGGCTGTCGGACCAGTACTACCCGAGCTGGCGACGGTACCCCAAGTACCTCTGCGCCGTGCTCTTCATGATGCTCCAGATCTCGATCATGATGCTCATCATCGCGTGCTGGATCACGGTCTTCGAGGTGCTCCAGGTGCGGTTCCCGAACTCGGGCTTTCTGTCGGCCCAGTGGTTCTACATCCTGGGCGGCGGCATCCTCTACGGGCTCTTTGTCGACGTGTTCCAGTGGAACCTCATCGTTACCAAGGCCGCGCGCGCGTTCACCGAGTGGGAGAACTGGAAGACGCTCGAGCAGTTTGAAAAGTCGCTCGTGCGCAAGCTCTTCCTCATGGACTTTTTGAACTACTACACGTGGTTCTTCTTGCTCGCGTTCGTGTACGTGCTGCCTGGCGCCGGCGACACGATCACCAACTTCCTCAACACGGTGCTCTGGAAGGACCCGCCCAACTGCTGCTTCGGGCCGTACCTGGACCGCAGCGGCACGTCCTGCAACTTTTGCCCGCCGTCGTGGCACGGCGGCGAGCCGGCGCTCACGCGGTGCGTGCCCTGCAATGGCTGGGTCACGTTCGACATCAACCACCTCGACCTCGAGACGCTGTTCATCACGCCCATCATCGTCACGCAGCTGCTCAACTTGGTGCTCGCCGTGACCGTGCCGTGGATCCACCGGCAGCACCACGAGCAGCGCCTGCGCGCGACCGACAAGAAGGCACTCGCGCTCGTCAAGAAGCAGGGACCGCGGCAGATCATCGCCGACATGGCCTACCGCGACGAGGACGCGCAGCTCACGAACCAGTCCAAGGCGCGCTTCCTCGAGAACGACGACGTGCAGATCGCCAAGCTCAACGCGCTCGCGCACGACATTTTGTTCCAGAGCGAGCAGGACGACTACGACCCGTACGACGACTACCATCACGCGACCGTGCAGTTTGGCTTTGTGGTCATGTTCTCGACGCTCTGGCCGCTCATGCCCGTGGTCTGCATGGCCGTGAACGCGCTCAAGATGCGCGGCGACGGCTTCCGGCTCTGCCGCACGCTCAAGCGGCCGTTCCCACGCAAGGCCAGTAACATCGGCGAGTGGCACAACGTGCTCCAGTTCCTCGCGTGCACGGGCGTGATCGTGAACGTCGGGCTCGTGTTTATTTCCACGGGCGCCATGGAGTTCTTCTCGGCCAAGTGCTCGCGCGACATCGCCACCGCCATGGGCGACGACTTTTCGCGGTTCAAGTTTGGCCCGGACTTTGCCTGCTTCTCGCTCACGGCGCGCGTGGTCATGATCCTCGTCACCGAGCACGTGCTGTTCGCGGGCGTGTGGGCCTTTTGGCGCGTGCGCAAGTCGGTGCCGCAGCGCGTGGAGCTCGAGATGCTCCAGCGCGAGCACAAGTTCAAGACCAAGCTCTACGAGAAGACGGTCCGCAAGTGGCACGACCGGCTCCAGGCCAAGGCGGGTGCCGCGCCGTCCAAGCAGCCGCAGCCGCAGCCGCAGCCGCGCCGCGTGGCCGGCAGCGGTGGCGGCGGCTCGCTGCTCACGCCGACCTTGCTGAGCGTGCTGGGCTTCCGCAAGGGCGCCAAGGCTGGCTCGACCACGTCCTCCTCGACCGCGACCACGGCCACCACGGCGTCCTCGGGCGTGGGCGGCCGCGGGAGTAACCCACCGTCGCCGCGGTCCGCCGGCGCGCCGGCGCGGCGGTCGTCCAAGACCAGCGGCGAGAGCGGCTCCAAGGCCGAGCGCGAGCCGCTGCTGCCGTCGCGCAACTCGCTCGCGCGCGCCTGGGACGCCAAGTCCACGTCCTCGTCCCTTTGATCCGGAGCCCCACAAGTACGTACACGTCGCCTGTCGTGGTCGTTTGGTGGGTTTGCATTCCGCTCTATGTACTGATCGTAAAACCACATCACCATACATATCCATGGATCCGTATCCCCACGATGGCTCCAGGCTGCCATCCCGACGCATGTTGAAGCGTGCCTTCAAGCCAGCACGGCCAATATGCGCGTCATGGGACCGAAACATTCGGAGGGCGGGCCGTCTCCCTCGCCACAACAGGAAAATGGCTGGCGTCATGTGGCCGCGGACCTCACATATCCACACTGTAACTTACGTGTGGATATGGCGGCACCCACAAGCAGGAAACCAGGAGCTTTTGGGCGTGGACGGCCGAATGATCCGCCGGCCACGTGACGGTCTATCCAGGTGCGGTGTATCCAACCGCGAGCGTCGAACCGGATATCCGTCCTCCTTCTTGGTGAGATCGACCACTGGGTTTGTTCCACGAAACCGGCTGGGCAGGTGGCAGACACCCGCCATGTGGCTTGTGGCGCACGATGTACAGTTCGCCTCTGCCACAGACTCAACCACCGTGGTGGCACCAGCCATGTCCACTTGCCGAGAAAAGGAAAGAATCACGAGGACGCGACCGCTCTCCTCGCTCGATTCGCGTCTAAACCTTCTCCTCTCGAGCAACCAGAACACAATCCGCCGAGGCCCAGGCACGCGACGCTTTCGTTAGACGCGTCTAAACCCCCTCTTTCTCGACATCCCCAACATGACGACCGCGCCGGTAAAAGTGCGCGGCGGCGGCTACGGGCTGGACGCCGAATTGGCGCGCCGCGCGGCCGAGAAGTACGACTACGACATGGAGGACGAAGCCCGCGAGTGGATCGAGACCATCACGGGGCTCGAGCTCGGCTCGGAATTCGGCGAGGGCCTCCGCGACGGCGTGATTCTGTGCACGCTCGTGAACAAGATCCACCCGGGCGTGGTCAAGCGCATCGAGAACAAGTCCAAGCTCGCGTTCAAGCTCATGGAGAACGTCTCGGCGTTCCTTAAGGCCTGCCGCGTCATCGGCGTGAACGAGCACGACCTGTTCGAGACCGTGGACCTGTTCGAGCTCAAGGACCTCGGGCTCGTCGTGCGCTGCCTCCACTCGCTCGGCCGCGCCGTGCAGAAGAACTACCCGGACTTTGACGGCCCCACGCTCGGCGTCAAGGAGTCCAACAAGAACGAGCGCACGTTCACCACGGAGCAGCTCATCGAGGCGCGCAACACGCCGTCGCAGATCAGCTACGGCAGCATGCGCACGATGGAGCGCCAGGACGTGCGCTCCTCCAACGACGTGACGTTTGGCGCCGACGCCGGGCGCGGACTGCGCCGCCCGCCGCCGCCGCCGCCGCCGCCGTCGCAGGAGAAGATCGAGATGGTCTCGCGCGCGCGCGCGGCGCCGCCCTCGCCTCCTTACAGCGCCATGCAGCAGCCGATCGCGCCGTCTTCGACCTCGTGGCCGGCGCCCGCGGACGCGTCCACCGGCGGCAGCTGGTCGCGCCTGAACTCGTGGATGAACAGCAGTGCCAGCAACAGCAACAGCGCCAGCAACAGTGCCAGCAACAGCGCCAACAACAGCGCCAGCAACTCGGCGGCCACGACGCCGGCCAAGCCCGCGAAGAGCGACTCGGTTGCGTCGCTCTCTAAGGCGATTGAGAAGGCGTCGTTCAACGAGCCCAGCAGCACGTCGTACTCGTCGCCGTCGCCCGCGAAGACGAGCGTGTCGCCCCAAAAGTCGTGGCGCGCGCAGTCGCAGTCGTCGCCCGCGCCCGCGCCGGCGTCGCCCAAGAAAGAGCAGGTGCCTGCGTCGTCCCCGCCCAAGCCGGCCTCGCCCATGAAGACCCCGTCGCCGCAGAAGCCGTCGCCCCTTCGTTCTGGGATCCCCGGCCTGAACTCGTCGCGCTCGCTTGGCGATGACGACGGCGCGATGGAGGAGGCGCAGCAGTGGATCGAGGAGATCCTGAACGAGAAGTTCCTCGCGGACTTTGGCGACAGCCTCAAGGACGGCGTGATGCTGTGCCAGCTCATCAACGCGATCAAGCCCGGCTCGGTCGCGCGCGTCCAGACCTCGCAGATGCCGTTCAAGCAGATGGAGAACATCACAGCCTTCCTCAAGGCCTGCCGCGCGATCGGCGTCATGGAGTTTGACCTGTTCGAGACGGTCGACCTCTTTGAGCAGAAGAACATTGGCCTCGTGGTCAAGTGCCTCCACGCGCTCGGCCGCACGGTCCAGAAGAACGTCCCCGAGTTCACGGGTCCGACGCTCGGTGTCAAGGAGTCGACCGCGAACAAGCGCCAGTTCTCCAAGGCGCAGCTGCAAGAGGCGGCCGGCGCCGTGCCGCTCCTTGGACAGCACGGCATGGGGGCAGACCGTCCGCACGACTTTGATCGCTCGGCGTCGGTGACCTTCGGACGTGATGCGGCCTTCAGCGGACTGGAGAAGAAGTATTCCTCGGGTGACGTGACGGCCAGCGACATTGTGAGCAGCCTTGAAAAGAAGAACTCGGCCAGCGACGTGACGGCACGCAGCCCCGACTCCCGTAATGGTGGCGGTGGCTTCTTGTTCCGCAAGATCTCGAACGTGTCGGATTCCGGATCGGCGAGTAGCGAGCAGGGCTCGGGCAAGCAGCCGCCTCCGCTCGTCAAGAGTGCGTCCAAGTCATCCGCGCTGCCGACGCGAACCTTGTGGTCGTAACCTGTGCCGTAGATGTGTCGCCTCGTCTTCTCTCCTCCTCCATGTCGCCGCTCGTGGACGTACACGCAGCCCCCGCGTCTTGATGTCGAAATACTCGTTCCGTCAGCAACGAAGAACCCCCCAGATAGCCATTGGTAGCTATCCATCACCCCTCAACCACTGTAGTAATGTAGAAATCAAAAGCAGTCTATTTGAATCGTCTCGACTTGTGCGCTTAGTTCAAGTGGAAAGCGTCGACTACGCCCGTAAGCAGCTCCGTGCAGGGCATGTCGATGCGCAGGTCGCAGTGGTCGTCGGCGCGCGTCGGGCCGAGGTTCACGATGCCCACGGGGATCGGGCGGTTGCGCGCGCGCGTGATCAGCCGCATCGCAGAGAACACTTGCACCGACGAGCCGACCACGAGCAGCGCGTTCGCGTCGTCGATCCAATCGTACGACTGCTCGCGCACCTCCACGGGCATGTTCTCGCCAAAGAAGACGACCCTACAATACACCATGCCATGTGAGCACATTGGACTCAATCACACAGCAGGCACCACACGTACTTAGGCTTGACGATGCCCCCGCACTTGATACACGCCGGGTACGCAAAGTCGTCGTAGTTCCAGGTGATCTCGACGTCGCCGTCCGGGTTCACGCTCGAGGCCACGTCGCCACCGTCCTTGTACGGGTTCAGCTCGAGCCACTTGGCGAACTTCGGGTTGATCGCGGCGAGCTGGTCCTGGTACGCCTGGCGCGACGATACGTGGCGGCATGCCTGGCACTCGACTTCGTGGAGCGAGCCGTGGATCTCCAACACGTCGAGCGCGCCGCTCTTGGTGTGGAGCCGGTCGACGTTCTGCGTGACGATGTTGGAGACCACCGAGGCGTGCTGGAGCGCCGTCAGCGCGTGGTGCGAACGGTTCGGCTGCGCGTCTAGGATCTTGGGCCAGCCGAGGAAGCTGCGCGCCCAGTACCGCTGGCGGTACTCGTGCTCCTTCGCGAACTGGGGAAGAAACGACACGAAGCGATTAGATCTATTGTTCTCAATGTATCGACATGGGCAGTGACCAAACACGCACCTGCTGGTACTGGATCGGCTTGAAGTCTTTGTTGCGCATGTACACGCCGTTCGGACCGCGGTAGTCCGGGATGCCCGAGTCCGTCGAGATGCCCGCGCCCGTGAGCACGACCGTGCGGCCGTGGGCCGCGTCCAGGAAGCGCCGCAGCATATCGATGTGACGCGAGATCTCGTGGGCGCTCACCGGCGGGTGGTTCGCGACGGCGGCCGCGGCCGCAGCGGCCGTCGCGCGGCTCTTCTCCACGGCCGAGCGCACGATCAGCTCCTGCATCTTCGCGGTTCAAGGACGAATACCGACGATAGGGGAGCAATGCGCGTACCGTATCGGGCAGACGTCAGCACGAGTGTTGGTCTCATTAGCCTCAAAACGCTTCGCTGGAATTCCGGCAAAACAAAAAAACAATACCTAGCCTAATATATGAAGCGAATGTATACCTAACCTAATTTTGGTTGAGGAGACCGCTGAGAAAAAGCGGTTTGACGTTGACAGGAACCCGCGGGCCCTGCGTGTCTTTACTGCTTTTAGGGAGATTGGGAAGAAAGATGCAAGCGACTGTGGGAGCTCGTAAGCGCCTTCCTCTTGCACAGCGCAGCGGCAAATGACCCTCGGAATCCCAAATCCAGAGGTGTACACCAGGCTTACTCATCGTTGCACCATAATAAGATGATATTAATTCCTAAATATAATCATTTTGACGAGGTACGTCGCAGAATGGTGCATGCGGCCCCATCTTCAACATGGGGCGTCTGACGCCGCGCCGCCGTCACCGGCGCGTCAAGTGCCGTCCATAGGTGTGATAAAAAAGAAGCCACCGCCTCCCTCAGCGGCTCGAAATGCGTCCTTCATTTGCGTGCCGCACCAGGACCGGTGTATCGTCGCAAACAGTGGGAAAATTGAGAACCCCTCTCCCGCCTCAGACGGCATTTTCCCTTCCACAGAGCACATCGTTTTTTTCTATTTGTCGCAACTTCAAGCCCGCCGCCCCCTCGAGTTAAAACTTGGCGGAGATGAGCGTGTTCTCGCGGTCGTTTTACCACGGAAAGTATTCCTACAGCCACCACCCGCCGCGAGCCCCACACGGCGCGCCGACGGCACCCATCGAGCTCGTGACAACAGCGACGACCAAGCGACCCAGTGCGATGCGGCGCGTGCACGTGAGCGCCAGCGGCGTCACGGACCCGGGGCGTCCGGAGAAACAGAACCAGGACGCGTACTTTTTGCTGCAGGACGCGGCGAACGAGGCCATGGTGCTCGGCGTGTTCGACGGCCACGGCCGCGAGACGGGCAAGGACGCCGCGCTGACCGCCAAGGCGTTTTTCGAGGCCCACTTTCGCGCGTTCACGGCGGCGCAGTACCGCGAGCTGGAGCGCGACCCGCACGCCGTGTTCGCGCGGCTCTTCCGGTCGTGCCACGAGATGATCAAGAGCGTCTTCCGCGGCATCTACGAGCAGCGCGGCTACCGCGTCCACGAGATCGACGGCTCGCTCGTGC
This sequence comes from Pythium folliculosum, assembly GCA_023336295.1. Taxonomy (NCBI): domain Eukaryota; phylum Oomycota; class Peronosporomycetes; order Pythiales; family Pythiaceae; genus Pythium; species Pythium folliculosum. The sequence continues at coordinate 45,402 of JAADWV010000244.1, forward strand.
GGAAAGATCATGATGATGACGACGACGACGACATCGAGGACGGCATTTGCATTCGCGGCGGCACGTGCGCCACGGTCACAGTGCTGCTCCACGGCGGCCGCAAGATCCTCACGGCGAACGTGGGCGACTCGGCCACACTGCTGGGCGCGCGCGAGCCGCTGCTGAGCCCGAACGACGTCCGTGCACGCGTGCGCGCGCCAACCAACGGCAGCGGAGCTATCGATATCCCCAGGGACGCGGCACCCAAGACCCCGGACGGACTCACGCTGCGGTTCCGCGACGAGATCAAGAAGGAGGCCATCCTGCTCACGGGCAACCATAGCGCCGACTGCGAGAGCGAGTTCCTGCGCGTGCGCAGGCACTCGTTTGGCAGCCCAGAGGCACAGGTCCAGTTCGTGTACGACTGCTCGCGTCGGCCGTCGAATTGCTCGCGCTCGACGATGAAGAAACGTCTGCCGATCTTCAATGTCAGCCCACGAGGGCTTGTCCACCAGAACATGGTCGGCGATTACTACAAGAACGTGCGCGATGAGTGGGCCACGATCGTCACGACGCCCCTGGAGGCGCCGTTCCCGGACTCGCTGGCGTTCACAAGGTCGCTCGGGGACTTCCACATGCACACGTACGGCGTCTGCAGCGAGCCGACCGTGCAAGAAATCTCGCTGGACGACGTGTTCGCGAGCCGCGCAAAGCGCAGCCCAGGGGCGAAACGAGCATCGCCGACCAGCATTGACGCTGTGGACGAACCCGCCAGCTCCCAGGAAGACCACACGACCGAGTTATTCCTCGTCGTGGCCTCGGACGGCGTCTGGGACAACTGGAAGTACGAAGAGCTCGTCGCGTTCCTCGTCGAGCACGATGCGCTGGGCGCGGCTAACGTCGCGCAAGAGCCGCAGCACAGTTTCCGCTTCTGGCCAACGCGTCCGGAGCAGACGACGGCGTCCATCCAACCTGAGCACAGCCACCACCAGGGCCGCGTGGACCGCCTGGCAGCCGAGCTCATGCAGGCCAACATCCTCCGCGCGGACCGCATCTTTGGGGACCAGGCCGACAATATGACCGTGATCGTGTGCCGCATCGAGTGTAGTCATTAGCTTAGGCTGGCCTATGAAAAGCCTAAAGCATTCCGTATTTAGTGTGTACCACATTTAGGCCGTGTTCGAGGGTTACTAACGTAAATCGTGACTATCTCTAACTCGAGTGATTTAGCTCTAAGTTAGAACGTCGATACAGCTAATCTACGATAAAGCGATTTATGTGCCATAAATCGATTTATATTGGCTTCGTGTTCGATCGTGGAAAATGACA
>JAADWV010000245.1:0-46514 GCA_023336295.1 Pythium folliculosum
CCGGACGACGGCTCAGGGGTAGACGTGGGCTTGCCGGACGACGGCTCAGGAGTCGAGGTAGGCTTACCCGAGGACGGCTCCGGGGTCGAGGTCGGCTTGCCGGAAGACGGCTCAGGGGTCGAGGTCGGCTTACCCGACGACGGCTCCGGGGTCGAGGTCGGCTTGCCCGACGAAGGCTCAGGAGTCGAGGTCGGCTTGCCCGACGAAGGCTCCGGGGTCGAGGTGGGCTTACCCGAGGACGGCTCCGGGGTCGAGGTGGGCTTGCCCGACGAAGGCTCCGGGGTCGAGGTGGGCTTACCCGACGAAGGCTCAGGAGTAGACGTAGGCTTACCCGACGACGGCTCAGGGGTCGTGGTGGGCTTGCCTGACGAAGGCTCCGGGGTGGTGGTCGGCTTGCCCGAGGTCGGCTCCGGGGTGACCGTTGTCGGCTCCGGCGTGGTAGGCTCCGGCGTCACCGGCGCAGGCGTGGAGCACGCCACAGACTCCTTCAGCAACTCCTGAATCTCCGAGTACGCGAACCCGGTCGTCGAGACCTCATACGAGCGAGGCGTGCGGACTGGGATCCATAGTTGGTCCGGGTGGTCCTGGATCGAGTCATTGATCCACTCACCGCCGATGATATCGTAGTTGGAGTCGAGCTCCAGCACGTACTCGTAGACCTTGGAGCGCGTAAACTCGTTGACGCGACCCGTACCAACAAGCTCACCGTCCACATAGGCCTCGTCGACCCAGTCCACCTTGAGGCGAACCTGCACGAGGTACTTCATACGGATGTTGAACGGGTACGAGCTCACGTACCACTGGTTGCCCGAGAAGTTGTTCGCGTCCACAACCACAGCCTTCTGCACCTCGTACGAGCGCACGGGCTGGTTCCACACGGCGTCCGTGTTGTCCACGTCGATCGAGAAGCCGCGCTGGAAGCGGCCGATGACGTTAGTGAGCGCAATGTGGAAAAAGCCCGGGCCAATGTCGCGGCGCGTCGGGTCAGCGTAGCGGTAGAACTCGTCGAGCTTGACCGGCGTGTTGGGGCCGTCGAAACGCGTGCCTGAGTACACGGTCGGGAGGTCGCCGCCTTCGTAGTACTGCGTGAGCAGACCCTTGATGTCGTACGGGTAGAACGTCACGCCATTCTTGGTCACCGTGCAGCGCGGCTCCGGCTCCATGATCGACGCCGCCGCCCAAGCATGGCAGATGCCGTACCAGGCAGGCATGCAGTATCCCGTCGCCTCGCCGCGGCGCTTGCCGCATTCCTTGCCGCCCGAGCAGTCTGCCTTCGACGAGCACGCACTCGACTTGTACTGGTTCACGCCGCTGGCCTTGGAAACCGCGTCCGCGAGCTGCTTAGCATCCTTATTGAAGGCGGCCGCGTATTTCTCGACCGCGCTCGGCTCGTCCTCGCCCTTCCAGCGGTTGTTGAGACCGTCGGCAAAGCTGGCCCAGTAGTTACCCGGCCACGGCACTTTGTCCAGCGCCCCGGTGTTGAGCGTGGCGTTCAAGACCTTGAAGTTGCGCTCCATCTTGGACTCGAAAAACACCTCGAATCGGTTGATGTCCTCGTTGGTCGAAACCGCTTCGAGCTGGCGCATGCCGACGCCCAGCACCGTGCCAGGGCCGTCCGCCGTCGTCGACGCGTCTTCCTTGATGATGGGGCGCGGAGCGTCCGGCGCGAGCTTACCGCCGTACGCTGGGTGGCGACGGTCAAGCGCCACGAACTCGCCCACGGGCGTCACCGGGAGCGTGTCCAGCGACGCGGCCATGGCCGAGTGGAGTGTCACAGCGCTCGCAAGCGCGGCGAAGGCCGCGAGCCGAGTCGGAGTCGAAACCATGGCGTGGAGCTATGTTCTTGATTGGGGAACACGTCGAGCAGATATTCACCTCGCAGCGTAGGCTTGCCGTCGGTGCCAAGTCTCACAGGAGGCTTGGTCGTCGTCGCCCGGGTCTTGAGGTAAATGGGGGAATGAAACCCTCGGAGCAGAGAACGAGACGGAAGGCGTGAGCCGAGCTCCGCGACGCTGACGCTGGCACCAAAAGCCTCGCCCACTCTCTAGCCTCGTCCCTCTTGCAGTTCAGCGAACCGGCCATCCATCTCACGAGCGGGAAGGCCACCTCCACCCAGGAACTCCATCCCCACGCGGACGCCATTGGGCGCAATTGAGTCTACTGGGTCCGCGTCGTGACGTCGTAGCCATCGTCGCGGATTCGCTTAGTCGTTGGGATGGCTCGGATTAGGCGCGCGGGACGAGCGGGCCCCACGAAGTGATTCACTCGCGACTGCGCTGCTGGAGATTCGCGACGCCCGCCGTGAATCCACTCGCAAGATTCGCGAGCCATGCAGTGGCCAAGTTCAACGGAGCTCGTCGGTCAACCAAGTGGGCTAGTCGAGGGCATAGACCGTCCAACAGTGACTACTCCGGTGACGTGGAATGGACCGCACGTGACACAATTGAACTGGCTCGCTGTCACAGTCTCCCGAAATGACACGACAGATGGACAGATCCGAGCCATCGCACACAAAATGTGAGTGCGTCGAGATGGCGTATTTCTGTGACGTATCATTTTGTGCAGCGTCGGCATCTCAAGTGACATGGAGTCAACGACGGAATTCTTGTTCACAGTCCGTTCAATTGCCTTGAGCTCTATTTACGTTGAGAAGGATGCGGACGGAGACCGAGTCGAAAACTCTGAAATGCGCTCTAGATTCCCCAGGAGTCGGTCAAGCTCCTGCGTAGACGACGACACCACCGAGGAATTGCTTGTCTTCGGGGTTGTAGGCCCACCTGCTGTGGGTGAGACTGTGCTGCTCGGGAATGACGCATATCGACCGTCTCGAGGAGAAGGCTTCCTCAGGGCGGAGACGCCGTTTGTGAGTTCTCGCTGCTGCTGTTGTAGCGTTGTCAAGCTCTGTTGGAGGCGTGTAATCGTCGAGTTCTTGTCCGTGATGTCACGAAGCAGGGTCTTTTCGTTGGCTAAAAGTACGGTTGTTCGTTTCCGTTCATCGTCCAGCTGACCCTGGACATTCTCGATCTCTTCGATAAACTCAGCTGTGTGAGACTCGACGGTCGACTTCATTTGTTCTTGGCACTTCATCAACATTGACACCCGCTTGATGGCCTCGTCACGCTGGCGATGAAGACCTTCTTTTTCACTGTGCACACGCTCAATCGAGCGTTTGAGCTGATGTACTTCTCCCTGGTAGCTTTCTTTGAGCGAGGTAATCTCATGCAATCGCCGTTTTAGATCCTCAAACGACTCGGCACCTTGATCAGCATTACGCTGCACAGAGGACAAAGCTCGATCCAGCTCAGTTCTCTTGTGCTTCTCGGCCTTCAGTTGCGTCTTCACCGCAATAATCTCTGCCTCGTAACCCCTGATCTGCTTCATCAGCGTAATGATCTTCTCACCGAGTTCACCATTCCGGTTAGAAGCGGCTTCAATACGGCTCACCAACTTGGCGACTTGCTCCTCCAGCACCCGTCGCTCGCGCACCAACTTTTTCTCCCGCCTTCTTTTATCTTCTTGGTTTGATGAGACGGTTGCGTGAGCCTCGTCAAGCTCATGTTGCAGCTGATCGATTCGCTCTCGCAGTCTGGCGATCGTTTTGGCGGAAGCGTCGAGCTCCCCATCTCTTCCCGACACAACAGACAGAAGTTCTTCGATTCTTGTATCACGCTGAGCAACCTCGTCTTCGACGGCGATGATCTTCGCGTGTTGTTGCGCCTTCTCAGTCTTCAGCGCTGATATGGTATCCCGCAGTTTATCAGCTATCTGCTCGTCAGACTTTATCCGGTTTTCGAGTTGGTTTCGCACGCTGGACAGCGTTGACTCGAATGTGAGCTTCTCTTGCTCCAGCAGATATAGCTTCACTTCGAGCTGCTTCGCGTCAAGCTGACCTTCATCCTTGGTACGCAAACCTTGATACAGCTCTTCAATCTTCTTCCGGAGTGAGGTCGTGACTGCTTCTTGCTCCTGCTTTGATGCTTCAAGCTCGATCAGAGTAGCGGCACGTCGAGCCTCGGCCGAGGCAAGCTGTTGTTTCGTATCACGCAGTTCTTGCTCCAGGCGCTCGACCTGGCGAGTTAATGATGTCGCAGTGTTTTCGTCTTCCAGTAATTCCTTGAAACCATAGTCGAGCTGTTCTGCCAGAGATGACCGTGCATCCACAAGCTGCTGATACCTGTGCTGAGCGTTCATGACCTCGGTTTCCAGACGTTGAATTGTCGACTTGAGCGTGCTCACCTCCCGAGCCGATCGCTGCTCATCGGACGTTTTCTCGAGCATTTCATCTTGTAACCGGTGAATAAACCGTTCCTTCTCCGAAAGGCGAGTGTTGAGCGCAGTGAATTCTCTTGACAGCGCCGCTTTCTCAGCCTGGAGCGAGTCCACCTCATGCTTGAACTCGGCACGCAACCGCTCTTTGACACCCGCAATCTCACTCCGAAGAGTTGCGACCATAACACCGTGATCCTTGGCGATCAAACGCGACTTTGTCGCCTCCACGTCTTTGCTAGCCGTTTGCAACTGTCTCTCGCGAGCGGCTAGTTCGGTCTGCAGATCAGCCTTCTCTCGCTCGAGTGTAGCGATTTGCTGGCGCAATTCGTGGCGCTGAGCCTCTCTCTCTTGCATCGCCGACGCGTCTGATGTTAACAGCTTTTCCCGCAATTCCAACAGTTCCGTCGAGCGCTGTAGCTTTTGGTCGAGCTCCCGAATGTCCGCGGCCTTCTTCTCCACTTCGACCCGCAGCGAAGACGAATCACTGTTAGCTTGTGCGAGCTTGGTCTGGAGCTCCAACACTGTCGCTTCGCGCTGGCGGTTCAACGACTTCGCATCGCGTAAGCGCTGTTGCAACTCGAGTAACTCGGCCTTCATCTGGAGCGTCGTCGACTCTGCCTCGGCGCGCTGTGTGGTCGTCGTCTGTGAAAGCGTCTGCAGTTCGCGCCGCAGTCGCTCGTTCTCGTCCTTTGCGGTCTGCATGGTCTCGATCTGCGCGCGCATCGCGTCGCACTCGCGCTGCAGCTGCGCGCACTGGTGCTCTTTCTGGCGCTGCTCCTGCTCCATCTCCAGCGCGCGGGTCTGCTCCTCGGCGTCGCGGCGCTGCATCTTGAGCTCGAGCTGCTCGACCGCCTGCGTGAACGCCGCGAGGCTCTGCGTGGCGTCCTGCAGCTGCTGCTCCAACTCGTGTGCGCGGCGCTCGAGACGGCGCTTCTCGTCACCCCACGCGGCCTGCTTGCCGCGCAGCGCGTCGAGCTCGTCGCCCAGCGCGCGGTTCTCGCGCGCGAGCCGCGCGACGCGCACGCCGTCGGCGTTGCCGCTGTCGGTCGCGAACGCGCGCAGCGTGTCGAGCTCGTTCTTCGCACGCTCCTCGCGCTGCCGGTAGAACTCGATCTGGTACGTCAACGCCTCGATCGTGCTCTTCTGCTCGGCGTGGAGGTGGTCCAGCACGGACAGCGGCTCCTTCTTGAGCCGTTGGAACGTGAGGCTGCTATTGTGGTGTTGGTGCTGGTTGTTGCCGCTCATGGTGCTGGCGTTGAGCGGCGGGAGCGCCGCCATGGCGCCGAGCTGGAGCGCGTCGGCGTCGGCGAACGAGCGCGTGGGCGTCAGCAGCGGCGAGTGGACGGCCGTCGCGGACGACAGGGACCGGCCGCGCAGCGTCATGGCCACAGAGCGTCTGGGAAAGGGAGGGATATGTTACGGAAGGTGTCGCGTGGCTGTGGTGTGGTTTCCCCAGGTCCCACATCAAGGGTTTTGTTTCCCGCGCGCGAAAGACACCCCCAACATCGCCGCGCTTTTCAAAAAACGCGCCAGTTGGGAATTATAGTGACTAAGCTTACACACGAAGATAGTCTGTTTGCGAGATTATTACATGGTAATTGTACAGGTTGTGTGCACAGGGTATTCTTTGCGTTTGGCGGGGCTTCGTTGGGGTTGCGAGACAAATTATTTACAACCAATAGATGCAGCTTTGGTTCACATTACTAGTATGGACTGGATTGGCTAAAAATGTACTGACTGGTTGAAGTCTTGCTCACCGTGAGACCCAGCGCAGCACTCCACCACCGACACACACCAGGAGTATCTTCCCTATCCAATAGCACCGAGTTCCTCTCGGAGAGAGTGAGCGCTTCCTCCTCCGAAAGTATCATGAGGATAGAGCCATCGGTGGGTGCTCGCTGCGCCTGGAATGTTCTTGCGGGCAATACCACACAGACTTTCAGTTGGTTCCCCGTCATTCCATTCCCATTTCATCGCAAGTAAGGGATGCTGTTGTGTACTTCACGTACCCATCTAAAAGTTGACACAACTGAATACGACCGCAAGAACATTCCAGCGCATGCTGTCCACAGCAAGTTGGCGTTCCTTTTGGAGATGGCACCTCGTGCAGCCATCGCTCGGAGATCAACACTCTCCCTTTTGCGAGTGGGGGTCGCAAGACTTCCGTGCTCCGATTGGCTAAAAATGCGGAAATTTCTCTCCTCTTTCGGGGGCAGGAAGGCGCTTGTGGCTGGCTGGTCGATAGATCCGAAGCAAGCACGTCCGGGTGAAAGACCGACCAGTATCCATCTCCCCCTCTCGAGTCCACGCGAAGCGATTCGACCAGTGAACATGGCGGGCGATCTGACGACGAAGGTGGCGCAGCTCGAGGTCGAGGCCGCGCAGAAGGACGCGCGCATCAAGGAGCTGCAGCAGCAGGTCAAGAAGGCCGTGGACGACAGCGCCAAGAACCGCGAGAAGTTTTACATCACGACCGCGATCCACTACACGAACGGGCTCCCGCACATGGGCCACGCCTACGAGAACGTGACCTCGGACGTGATCGCGCGGTACCACCGCGTGTTCGGCCGCGACGTGTACTACCTCACCGGCACGGACGAGCACGGCCAGAAGATCGCGCAGACCGCGGAGGCGCAGGGTATGCAGCCGATCGAACTCTGCGACAAGTACGCCGCGATCTTCCGCCAGCTCACGACCGACCTCAACATGTCCAACGACTTTTTCGTGCGCACGACGAGCGACAAGCACAAGAAGTTTGTGCAGTGGATCTTCCAGCGCGCGCTCGACAACGGCGACATTTACTTGGGCACGTACGAGGGCTGGTACAACGTGCGCGAGGAGACTTTCGTGACCGAGACCGAGGCCGCGCAGACCGACTTCAAGGACCCCACGACCGGCGCGCCGTACAAGAAGATGCAGGAGAAGTCGTACTTTTTCAAGATGTCCAAGTACCAGGAGCGCCTCGTGCAGCATTTCCACGACAACCCGGACTTTTTGCAGCCCGAAGTGCGTCGCCAGGAGATCCTGCGCCGCCTCGAGGAGCCGCTCATGGACCTCTCGGCCTCGCGCAACACGTTCTCGCACGGTGTGCCGCTGCCGAATGACCCGGAGCACGTCATGTACGTGTGGTTTGACGCGTTGTCCAACTACGCGTCCGCGATCGACTACCCGAACGGAGAGAACGCCAAGTACTGGCCCGCCAACGTGCACATCATCGGCAAGGATATTACGTGGTTCCACTGCGTGATCTGGCCGTGCATCTTGATGAGCGCGGGTATGCCGCTGCCCAAGCGTGTGTTCGCCCACGGATTCGTGAACGCCAAGGACGGTACGAAGATGAGCAAGAGCATTGGCAACGTCGTGGACCCGTACGACATCATGAGCAAGTTTGGCCTGGACTCGTTCCGCTACTTCATCGTGCGCTCAGCGCGTTACGGCCAGGACCTGCCCTTCTCGGAGGACGACATGATGAACATCCACAACGCCGAGCTCGCTGACACGCTCGGTAACCTCGTGCACCGTACGGTCAACATTTGTAAGAAGTACTCGAACGGCGTGGTGCCCGACGCGGTTGCTGACAGCCCGTTCGACGTGTACACGCTTCTTCACGAGTCGGAGATCGCCTACAAGGACTTCGCGCTCCAGAACGCGTGCTTCGTGCTTGTGAACGCGCTTCGTGAGACCAACAAGTACCTCACCGACAAGGAGCCGTGGCACATGAAGGAGAACGCGCCGCGTCTCGTGGTCGTGCGCACGTGTCTCGAGGCGATCTACGCCATTGCCCACTTCTTGAGCCCGATCATCCCGGGCACGGCCCAGAAGATTTTCGAGAAGCTTGGCACGCAGCCGGTGCTGCTCACGCAGCTGTCGCCTAACTACGACAACCTGAAGCCGGGCACGGAAGTCACGATCGGTGACATTCTGTTCACCAAGATGTTGAGCGAGGAGGAGCTGAAGAAGCAGGAGGATGCGGCGCTCGCGAAGACGGCGCCCAAGCCCGTGAAGGTGGAGAAGGCTGCGACGCCGCTGTTTGCGTCGCTCGACATCCGTGTGGGCGTGATCACCAAGGCGTGGGAGCACCCGGACTCGGAGAAGCTGTACTGCGAAGATATTGACATTGGCGAGGCCGAGCCCGTGCAGATTGGCTCGGGTTTGCGTGCGTTCTACTCTCTCGAGGAAATGCAGAACCGTAAGGTGCTCGTGCTGCTGAACCTGAAGCCGGCCAAGCTGGGCGGCTTCAAGTCGCACGGCATGGTGCTGTGCGCGTCGAACGAAGCGCACGACCGCGTGGAGTTCATTGAGCCGCCGGCCGAGGCTGCCGCCGGTGAGCGCGTTTTCATCGAGACGGAGAGCGGCGAGCCGCTGTCCGCCGCGCAGCTCAAGAAGCAGAAGGTGTGGGAGAAGGCGGCTGTGGTCCTGCTCACGAACGGTGATGGCATTGCGACGTACAAGGGTCAGGTGATCAAGACGGCCGCTGGCGGCGAGTGCCGCGCCAAGTCGCTCGTGAACGCCCACATCAGCTAGGCAGTCTGTCTCACGAGTGCGGCCGCACTTGTATGCGACCACCGTAGAATCGCCACTAACTCAGACCCCAGTAGGATGGAGAGCCAAATGGTATGTAGCCACAAGAACAGAAAGAAACAGAGTCACGCGTATCGCATGTGGAGCTGCATTTTTAGTCAATGATGACCGAGTCTCCCTTGATGGTGGAGCCACTTCGTGCTTGAGGTGGCTGTGGCTACACTCAGAAACTCAGTGTGTGGGAAACAAGAAACGATCGAAATGCTGGCTTCCCGTCAGTGAGCAGTGGGTACACTTTGTCTGGCATGGGTGTCGCGTGCGTGACATGCCGTGGCAAAGGAATTCCGTGGCTGGGTCTTGAAGCCAGCGCGCTAAGAAGAATTTCGAACGTTTCACGACTCAGCTCGATGATTCTTTTTTTTGGAACCAGGAGATTCGCAATCCTTTTCAGCCAATCAAAGTGTATTTATTGGCTTTGAATTTCTTCCAATCCAGAAACCGTATTTGACGCATAAGTAATCGCCGATGGCATCACCCGCCACAACGACGTCACGCCACTTTTCTTATCTGAGCCGTTGCGAAGAGATGAGAACCAGGAGAGACCGTGAACGTGGCGCACATGACGTGAGATTCTCTTGGACACTGGCATAATTTCCGTGAGCGTCGATACTATACTACTGGTAATATGTGTAAGGGAGCGCCACCATACATGTAGCACGAAGACCCCTGGGCGCTGTTGCGTGTCGGGTTGGCCATGTCGCCGCTTTTGCGCCGTGCGAGTCGGTGCGACAGGGACGAGAAAATTGGCAGAGAGGCAGGCATGACCAGCATTCCTCCTTTGTGGCTGGCCGTGTTGACTTGCTTTGATTCGCCCCCCCGAACCCTGCCCCTCCCCTTTTGGATGGCTCTGCCTTCTGCAACCTTCACTTCTGCTTGTCAGCACTGGCCACTTTTTCGAGTGGGGTGGGACCTTTCGGCTCCATTCATTGGATATAAAAATCTACCAACTCTTTGGTTGGCTGAAATTTGGAAGGGGTAGGTTTCCCACCTGAATTTTGGCTGTGTATTTCTCGCCGGGCGCAGGCGCGCCGAGCGTTCCGCTGTGCTTCTCTCGCTCTCTCGCTCTCTGGCTTTGATTTTTAGACCGGCGGCCAAGTGTGCCGTTGCCCCAGAGCCGTTGTTTTGTGGCGGTCTCCGTTGTGTGTGGGGGAAGTCAGTTCTGGTTTTGGTCCTCGAGAGAGCGCTGCCGCGAAGAAGCTGCCGCGCGACCGCATCTCGCTGACGCACGTCAACGCGCCCCACTGACTGCTTGTGCCTGCATTCGCCCCTCGCGTTCCGCCTCGCTCATTGACCAAACTCACGACTCACAGACAGCGAGCGGTCTCCCCCTCTCTCGTTGTTTGTTCCGCCCCTCGCCGCGCTCCATCTCGCACCGTCTCCGGTCGACAGACACCCCCAGCCGTTCGCACGTCGTTGACAACCCAACGACCCGACACGTAGCGACTAAGATCCCCACGTTCAACACATAGAAGACCACCATGGCGCCCAACACCAGTCGATCCAGCGGCGACGTCTGCGTCGACGACGCGCGCAGCAGCCTCTCGCTCGACGCGTTCGACGTGGCCGGCGTCGTGCCGCTCGCGTCGCCCACCGCGACCAAGCAGCGCGAGCACGCGGTCATTTTCTTTGACTGGGGTGAGTTGCCCTGAGCGCTGCGCGCCAGATTCGGCCACATGTGCTCACCCTTCTTCTCCTTTCTGTGCCCACCACAGACGACACGCTCATGGCCTCGAGCGCGATCGCCAAGAACGGGCTCTGCCCCAAGTACGTGAACGAGAAGCCCACGATCCCCGCGGACGTTCAGGCCGAGCTCGAGGCGCTCGAGGGCAGCGTGGTGCAGCTGCTCCAGAAGGCGCTCGGCTACGGTCGCGTGGTGATCGTCACGGCGGCCGAATCTGGTTGGGTCGAGCTGTCCGCGTCGCTCTTCATGCCACGCGTTGTGCCGCTGCTCAACACCCACATCAAGGTCGTCTCGGCGCGATCCACGTACGAGTACCTGTACCCGGACTGCCCGCGCCGGTGGAAGATTGAGGCGTTCAACCACGAAGTGTTCCCGATCTGGGAAACGTTTGACGAGGACTCGTCGCTGCCGCGCCACATCATCTCGCTCGGCGACGGACCCACGGAGCGCGAGGCGCTCATCAACCTCAAGATGCAGGCGCTCGAGCGGTGTCACGGCAAGTCGATGAAGTTCATCACGTACCCGAAGATCAACGAGCTACGGCTTGAAGTGGAGCTCATCCTCGCGAACTTGGACCACCTGTGTACGCATGAGGGCGACCTCGATCTCCAGATCACATGGGAGATGCTCGGTGGCTCCAACGAGTGAACAAGCGAGCGGGGCTGCAAGAGCGAGCAGCCTGCCCAACTAGTCGGGACAATCCCTTTTCTCGAACTCAGTCGAGGTCTACCGCACGTCGTCAGCAACATCAGCGTACCTTCCGGCGCGCTTGATGCAAGTCGACTTTAGAAGACCAACTCCACCTATGGGGGACACGAGAAGGACAAAGCGCTGCTGAAACTGGGGATTCCGGTGGCGCTGAGTGTCACGAAGCGACAGGATTTTTATGTACAGTTTTTGATAGTGTGGCGTGAAGAAGCGAGGGACCCAGGCGTCCCGTGAAGGAGAATGGATGATGAAGAAGAAAGGAGACGGAGAAAACCCGAAGGAGAGAAAACAAAACACACCAGCACGCGCAAGCAAGTGTACGTCTAGCAAGAGCGACTCCATTTTGTATGTATCTACGACGAAGAGACCAACGCGACGAGTAGTTACGGCGGTCCGCGCTGATCCGCTCGCTTCCAGCGAGGGTACAGGGCGCCGCGACGAACTCTCGTGGGGAATATTTACTGTATATGAACACCCGCAACCAACAAGCGAAACTTATAAAACAAAGAGCTATTTGAACTACTTCGTCTACTGTGTGTTGATGCCGGGCTGGTCAACTTCGTCAGTGCATGGACCTTGGACTTTTCCCGGTTCGCTAGTCTGCATAAAAGCCGAAGACGACGCAAGTCGCCCAGATATGTTGCTGTTGTCGATGTATAGCCACGGGCACGACTAAGTGAGGATGAACGAATCGGAAGCAGAGATGATCAACAAAATCTACGTACGTTATTGAAGGTCGCGGATGCATGGTTGTCGTGGTCGTTGTCCCAGAGGCACCGCGACGCGATGCGCACGTCCTGAAGCTTTTGCTGGCCGATGAAAGACTGGACGACGATCTTGTAGCGAGGGAAGTTGCACTCCTGGCGTATCCTGGCTTTCACGGCATCCGCGACGGCCGTGCTCCACTGCTTACACTCGTCCTCGTCAAACTCCTTGCCGTCGAGCTCCTTGTGGAGGCACTCGCCGATGATCTTGCTCACTTTCTTGCGGCGGAAGCTACATGAAGTACAACCGATCAGTTGATATTATGTGGATCACCACGCCAAGCGTTCAAAATCGTACCGCTCGTCTTCCGTCGGGGCCATGATGAAGGTGGGTAGCACCACCTTAATGACCTGGCTGCCACGCCCCACGGGCGCATCCGCATCGACCATCGCTTCAAGCTCTATGTATGAGTGCGGGCTTATGGGCAAGTTTGAGTGTGGCGCTTGGCGATTGTGGGCAAGCCACGCCAAAGAGTCGCCCTCAGTGGGCAACCTTTCACGAACGTTTGGGACGCCTTCACACGTCGCAGTGCAAAAAGGTCAGGAAGTCATCTCCCATCAAATTCTCTCCACGCCATGTACGCACACCATCGGCAAACAACGTGCTTTCGAGTTCGTTTTTTTCCTTTCATTTTCATTACTTGGCATTATCGGCATCCCCACTTTCCCTCATCCCTTCTTTCGGCTGAGATTCGCTACGCTGTTTCGTCCTCCATTATCCACACTGGCGTAATGGAGAAGAAGCAACGCAGAAACGAGCGACCACGACAGCGCGGGGAGAAGTAAGGGGAGACGGCGTCGACGCAGGCGGCTTAGTTTACCGGGACGGGGTGGGCTGAACCGCGGACGACTCACATCACCAGACTTAGTTCGACTGCAGCGCGAGGACGAGCGCGGCGTGGACCTCGTAGCCGATCTGGGCCTCGGCCTTCTCGGGGGTGCCCTCGGCGTGCTGCGCCACGGCGGCCTTGTACTTGTTCAGGCCGGCCTCGGCCTCGGCGGCGTCCACGTCCTCGAGCTTGACGAGCTCGACGCAAGCAATGTCCGTGGTCGAGTTGGCGTGCGTGAGCGCGAAGCCGCCGGCCGTGAAGAAGCTCTGGACGTCGCGCTCGCGCTCGACGTGGACCTTGATCACGCCGGGCTTGAGCTGCGAGATGATCGGCGTGTGGCCGGCCGTGACACCGTACTCGCCGTCCACCGACGGGATCTGCACGAGGTCCACCTGCGCGTTCTTGAAGAACGACTGGTACGGCGTGTTGAGGTTGAGCGTCACCTTAGTGGCCGTGGCCGAGGCGCCCTCGGCGGCGGCGGCGCGGCGCGCCGTCGTGTGGATCGCGCGCGAGAGAGCTCGGGAGGAGAACATGCTGCTGGAAACGGGTCGGTAGGCGGTTTGTTCCTTGGGGCCGAGAGATCGCGGACGCGCTCCACGGAGCCCCAGACCACACACACACAGCCGCGGGGGGCGCTGCGGCGGTGTCGGGCACGCGTGGGGCGGCCAGGAGGCGTTGGGATTGGCTGAAATTGGAAATATGTAATTACTCAGAGGAGGTTTTTACATTTTACTATGTAAATGGATACCCTGTGTAAAGCGATGTTGTGTAGACGGAACGATGGTGTCAAGTGGGGGCGAACATTGGGGAGGACTTCAACGTCGCGCATTTTCGCTCGAGGTCCGAGTCTCTTCGTGTTCCGTGGACCCAACGGAGCTGGCTGGTCATGCACCTCGTAGTAGAGTGATGGGGAAAAGGAGTGTCATGGCCGCACAGCGTCTGAGATTATTTGCTGGCACTTCGAGACACTATCGTGGGACATCTCACGCTCGGCAGCCTGTTGCATTCGCCTGCGTATGGCAGTTGGACGGATCCGCTGTAGACTCAAACAAAACGGCCAGCCGCGGCATGAATGCAGTGTGTATTGCTGATAGAACGAGACTCTATCGTGAGCAGCCGAGATTCTCGACCCAGGGCCCTTGAGCCACCGAAGTTGTAAATCATGGATCCCTTCATGAAGATGGCTTCACATCGAGGCAACCGAGCCTATTTCCACCAATCATCGCTACGTATTTGTCCCCAATGACATGTATTCCAACCTACAGTACTGACTTCCTCCAATGATCTGTTTTCGGATCATCTGGTGATGCGTGTGTGCGGGGCTGGTTGAATCAACAGCGGATGAGACCTCCTCTCTCGTCCTCTGTGCGACGCGTGAACATTCCATTCTGCTCCACTCCGCCGCGGCCATTTGCACTTGCGCCGGCTACCGCCCACGAGCGAAAAAGTCGTCCATCAACCCTCCGCTTCCGTCAGCCATGAAGATCGTCCCGGGAAGCGACGGCACGCCGCTGAACGTGCTCGAATTCGAGGAGTACGCCAAGGAGTACCTGCCCAAGAACGCGTACGACTACTATGCGTCGGGCGCCGACGACATGGTCTCGTTGCGCGAGAACCGCGAGGCGTTCAAGCGGCTCGTGCTGCGTCCGCGCGTGCTGCGCGACGTGTCCAACATGAGCGTCAAGACGACCGTGCTGGGCCAGGCTATCACGACGCCCGTGTGCATCTCGCCCACGGCCATGCAGCGCATGGCCCACCCGGACGGCGAGGTCGCGAGCTCGAGCGCCGCCGCTAAGACCGGCAACTGCTTCATCCTCAGCTCCATCTCGACCACCAGCATTGAGGTACAGTACGATGCATTGTGCGATAATGTGGAGCTGTTCGATTCGTCTCATGTGGCATTGCGTATGTAGGATGTTGCGGAGGCCAACGGCAACGGACTCCGTTGGTTCCAGCTCTACGTGTTCAAGGACCGCGGTACGTGCCTCTAGTCGTTTGCGCTAAGCTCTTGCGATTGAACATTGAGTGGTGTTCACTCACGCTGCATGTAATGTCATTCACTAGAGATCACGCGTGACCTCGTGCTCCGCGCGGAGAAGGCCGGGTACAAGGCCATCGTGCTGACGGTGGACACGCCGCTGCTCGGCCACCGCGAGCCGGACGTGCGCAACAAGTTCCACCTGCCGGGTCACCTCAAGATGGCCAACTTCCTCAAGGTCGGCGGCCAGCACGCGAATGGCGTGCGCAGCCTCCAGGACTCGGGGCTCGCGCAGTACGTGAGCAGCCTCTTTGACCTCACGCTCAACTGGGAGGACGTCAAGTGGCTCAAGAGCATCACCAAGCTGCCGGTCGTCGTCAAGGGCGTGCTCACGGGCGAGGACGCCAAGCTCGCGGTGGAGATGGGTTGCGAGGCCATCATGGTCTCGAACCACGGCGCGCGCCAGCTCGACGGTGTGTCGGCCACGATCGACGCGCTGCCGGAGATCGTCGCTGCCGTTAACGGCCGTGCCGAGGTCTACCTCGACGGTGGAGTGCGCCGTGGCACGGACGTCTTCAAGGTACGCATCCGTTGGTTTTACGTGACTTGGTTTTGTGACTAAACTCAGCTTCTTGTGCTTGGCAGGCGCTCGCGTTGGGTGCGCGCGCGGTCTTCATCGGCCGCCCCGTGCTCTGGGGTCTCTCCCACAGCGTACGTGTGGGTTGCCTCCATTTCTAACCTCACTACAGACACTAACAGTGTTGCTTCCTGGCATTGTGTAGGGCGAGGAAGGCGTACTCAGCGTGCTGAACATCCTGAACGAGGAGCTCAAGCACGCCATGCTCTTCGCCGGCACTGCGAGCCTCTCCGACATTGGGTAAGTTACGTTCTCCCCTCGCTGCCGCTTCTATAATGGCTCACACTCACCACCCGGTCGTGTGGTGGCTTCTGTAGTCCGCAGTACGTGCGCCGTGGTCTCCCTCCGCTTCCCTCCAACCTGTAAAGCCTCGGGCGGGAGAAGTGGGTGAGCAGCGTTCGGTATCCCCCATCCTATGTCGTTGCTAGGGGATCTTCAAGTTTCAGATCATCATGTCCATGAAAATCAACTCTTTTCATCCAATTGTGTGTCCTATTCCAAATATTTTAGCCAATAGAAAGGCTTTGAACTTCTATTTCGATCCAAACAACCAGCTACTTCCCAATCCACCACGCCAAACAGCAAGCCCACAGCGGAAGTCTGCGGCGATGGCGCTCGACGGCACGACGCTCAAGGGCTGGAAGCTCGGCAAGAAGCTCGGCTCCGGCGCGTGCAGTGACGTATACGCAGGTGCGCTTTCTTCCACGTTCTGTCCTTACCTCGTGACGCTAAGCGATTGTTTGACCCGCGACACGCAAATCGCCCGTTTCGCTGTGTAGTTGACTCGGTCGGCGCGCTCACGGACAAGAACTGCGATGCGTTCGTGATGAAGCTGTCGCCACTTGTGGCGATCGACGCAGCCAAGGCCAAGAACAAGAAGCGCAAGAAGTCGGCCGCCGAGCGCAACGCCGACGCGCTGTACGCCGAGCACTTGATGTACCAGTCGCATCTCCGCGAGCACCCGGGGCTGCCGTACATTCCCGCCGGTGCCTACGGAGAAGACAAGGTGGGACAGACGGGCTCACAGCCTCGTACTGGTGCATATATTGAAGGGACTAATCGCGAATACACGCAGGGGTATCGCTTCCTGGTGATGGAGCGCCTGGGGCGCACGTTGGAGTCAGTGCTTCGTGACAATGGACCGGTTCCATCGGCGACCGCTGCGCAGCTCGGTCTGAGTCTGGTACGAAACCTTGGCCACAGGCTACATGGCGGGATTCCACCAGCTCACTATTCGTCGCTTGTTTCCAATGTAGCTGGAGACACTGCAGTACATCCACTCCAAGAACATTGTGTATGTCGACGTCAAGCCTGAGAATTTCATGCTTGATCGCGAGAAGGAGAACCGCGTCTACTTTGTCGACTTTGGCGTTGCGGACCGCTACATCATGGCCACCGGCAAGCACAAGGAGCATAAGACCGGCACGGTCGTGGGCACCCCCACGTTCCTCAGTCTCAACTGCCACGCTGGAGCTAGTACGTCCTCTCGTGGCACCCAGGAATCTCCTATCACGCCTGAAACAGACGCTAACACTTTCATTCCCATGTTAGCGGCAAGTCGTCGCGACGATGTGGAGGCGCTTTTAAACGTGCTGATCTACCTGGTGCGTGGGAACCTGCCCTGGCAGAACGCTTCGAGTGATGCAGAAGGCGCGAAAATCAAACGAGAGACGTCCGTGTCGGAGCTGTGCAAGGGTTTGTCCACAGAATGGTCCGCGATGCTGACGAAAGCGCGAGCCCACGACTTCGAAGAGAAACCGGACTACGAGTTTTTCGTCAAGCAGCTCATCAAGTTGGGAGCGAAATCAGGATCGAAAGACGCGTTTGTGTGGGGATCCAAGGTGAGAATGTGCTCCGTTCAGTTCAAAAGTGAGCTCTATCCTATCCTCAGCTGCACTTTTGATCACTAGGCTCAAAAGTCGAGACCGCAGGGAAGCGGTAGCCCTGCTCGGAAGAAGTCTAAGAGTGAAGACGCGACGCCGTCACCTTCAGCTGCGAAGGCGACCACAGCGCCAGCTAAGTCGAAGGCGGATGCAAAGTCCGCTCTTGTGACTGAAGACAAACCAGCCAACGCGAAGAAGCCAGACAGTAAGCAAACCAACCGAGCAAAGGCGTCAGCGTCGTCACCAAGAAAGGCAGCGAAGCCAGCTGCCACCCGGAAGGCTAAAGGCAAGGACGAGGAGAGCGAAGAGGAAGAAGAAGAAGCCAGCGCCGGTGAAAGCGACGAAAGCGACGACGTCGAGTTCGTGAAGACTGGTGGGAAAGATCCGCGTCGGCGCCGCAAGGCAGCTGCGAAGGCTGTCGCCGCCGCCGCTGCTGCGGAGGCGGCCGCCAAGCAGGCGGAAGGCACTGGAAGGTATGCTTTGCGGAGCACGACGCGCTGATCGTGAAGATCGTTAACTTGCTGGTGCTCGAGTGATTCAAGAGAGTATCGGAGTTGGAGACGCTGCATTTTTCCACGCAAACATAGTACCAACCACGCTAAAACAATTGAATGAAGAATCAACTGCTCTCCTACCCGCTCTGGTCTACTTCTTTGATTAGAGTATCGACGAGCTGTGCCGCTGGCATTGCGCGTGCAAGGGGCGCAGCTTGACCCGCCCACTGCACGGCAAAGTCAGTGGATCCCTTCGCTCGTGCGGCTCGATCCAGCGCTTTTGTTCCGTCGTACGGAATCGGATAAGACGGCATGCGGGGTTCCACCGCGGCGCCCCCTAGATCCGTGAACACGCGATTCACGAGCCCTCGCGCCGGGCGGCCGGAGATCGCAGCCGAGACCTGCGTGTGATACGCGCGATCGCCCTGTAGCGCGTCACGGAAGTCCTCGTCCGCCGCCGACTCTGGGCACAAAATAAACGCCGTGCCAAGCTGAACGCCGGCTGCTCCAAGCGTCAGCGCCGCGGCGATGCCACGACCATCCATGATCCCACCGGCGGCAATCACAGGGATTCCTGGGCTGTCCTTGGCCAAAAGCTGCACGAGCGCAAGCGTGCCGATCTCTTGGTCGCACGACGGATCGAAGACGCCGCGATGGCCACCAGCCTCGTAGCCCTGTGCGACCAGCACGTCCACACCGCTCTCACGAGCCAGAGCTGCTTCGCTGGGCGATGTCACGCACGCGAGCGTCACGATATTGGCATCGCGCAGCGCCGCCACGATTTCTCTCGAGGGCAAGCCAAAGTGGAAACTCACTACTGACGGCTTCTCGCGGAGCAGCATCTCGGTCATCGCGTCGCTCTGGTCCAGGAACGAGTCGTACGCGGCCGCGAGCGCGCGTGGCGTCTCGGCGTCGAACTCGCGAAAGAGCGGTGCCATGTGCGCGAGCCACGCGCGCTCTCGCGCCGGGTCGCGAGTCGTTGGCGCGTGGCAGAAGAAGTTGGCGTTGAACGGCTTGTCGGTCAGATCGCGGGTCGCTCGAATCTGCCGGCGCGCGGCGTCCACGTCGCACGCGCCCAGTCCGATCGAGCCCATCGCGCCGTCGTTCGACACGGCGGCCGCGAGCTGCGGCGTGGAGACGCCGACCATCGGCGCCTGTACGATCGGAACGCGCACGCGCAGCGCTCGCGCGAGCGCCGCCGCCGCGCCGCGCGTGAACCACGGAGGTGGCGGTGTCATCGTTTTTTCTCTAAACTGGTCCTTTAGAGAGCTTTTCGCCCAAGATCTCATGTCGCACGACCTCCCCATTTCACCCACTAAACTACCTAATATAGCATCAACTCTGATGCAGACTCAGACAAAACATCTGAGTCCCGTCTGAGTCTTCGAGTGGCTTCCTTTGATTGACGTTGGCGCCAAAAACCAAACTCTTGCGAGGAAAACCCGGGAGGGCAAACAATGGCAACTGGCAGCGCGAGCGGCTCGGCGCTCACGGCGTACGAGTGGCTGCGGTTCTTCAGCGACACGGGCGACGCCGAGACGCAGACCGACATTCTGCGCCACCTGGAGGCCGCGGACGTGCCCGAGAGCCAGCGCGCGAGCGTGCGCGAGCTGCGCCGCGGCCACTTTGCCCAGCTTCGTACGGCGCTGCTTAGAGAGCTGTTGGGAGTGCTCATATAACATGCGCGTGAAACTTACGGACATGGATTTCTATGTGTGTGTGTGGTGTCAGTGCGAGCGCGTCGCGACCGGCGCCGCGACGACGTCGAGCGCATATCGGAGCGGCGGAGCCAGATCCGCGCACGCGGCCGCGAGAAATGGCGCGGCGCGCAGCCCGATGATGACAGCATTTCGGTGGAACAAGTGCAGACCCAGTTCCCAGGTCTCTTTCAGTCGGTATGGGCGCCCGTAGAAAATATGAACGAGATGATGGGGGGAACTGCAACTGACGAGGAGTGTGTCTTGTGTAGCTCGAGCAGGCGAGTGCCCTGCCGGCACCTCACAAGGCGCTTGGGGGTCGACCACAGCAGCGCACTGCGCCACCGTCTGTGGTGGTTTCGGAGCCTCCGGTGCACCACAATGGACGTGGTGGTTTGGACAAGGGTGGCGCAATTGCCCCAGTCGTACAACGCGTCGCGGCGCCCCCAATGCATCCTGCAGCTCCTCCGGCTCCGTACCGCCAAACGGCAGTGGCTGTGCCAACACCGTCACTATCGGGACCACAACGCACGCTCAGCGAGCTGCTCCGAAAAAAGACTAATGTGAACCTGGACGAGGAGGGTGATGAGATCTTGTCGCATTCGTACCGGGCTCAGCAGCGGGAAGTTCGTCCTCAAGCGACTGGACGGAATCCATTCCAAACCGCTGGCGACAAGCTGCAGGTGAGACCACAGAAACGCGGCGCCTGGTAGCGACTGTCGCCTAACGGTGCATTTGCGTTTCATCCGCACAGAAGGATCGCGTCTCGGGTAAGAACACGTTTGATGACTATGGAGACGATGGGATCGATCAAGTTCGGCGCAACGGGCGCGGATTGGCAAGGCAAGGGGCTCGGTCAGGGGCGTACCACCCTGTTAACCCGAATTTGCTCTTCGGGAGTGATCCAATCGACGGTGGTGACGATGACCTGGACGCGAATGGTGCTATCCGAAAGAAATTCGTCTCGCCGATCGTCAAACCGGGCGAAGATCGACACTCGAGCAAACCGTCCGGGCAACAACCTAAGTATGTGTCATATCGTTTACTGTCTGATTGCTTCCAGACTAACAAAGTATGATATCTCGATTGTGTGTCCACGCCGAGCAGTGGGGCTG
Source organism: Pythium folliculosum (assembly GCA_023336295.1). Classification (NCBI taxonomy): domain Eukaryota; phylum Oomycota; class Peronosporomycetes; order Pythiales; family Pythiaceae; genus Pythium; species Pythium folliculosum. The sequence goes on from JAADWV010000245.1 coordinate 20,638, forward strand.
GTCCCGAAGAGGACGAAAACATTGATCCTCGACTCAAGAGTTGTGACCCAGAGTTGATTGCGAAAATCGAGATGGAGATTGTTGACAATGGCGATCCCATCACATTCGACGACATCGGTATGAGAACGGTGCCTCCGGCGGCAACTTGTTGTGCTCTACTCACGTAGCTATTTGATGCTTTGTCGCTACCCAGCTGGCCTTCAGTTCGCAAAGAAGTGCGTGAACGAGCTGGTGATTTGGCCCATGGCTCGTCCAGATATCTTCACGGGACTTCGCGCCCTCCCAAAAGGTAAGCTTGAGGTGGGATCTACAGATACGAAGGCCGACACTGACCTACTTTGACCCGATCCCCGCAAAACGCAGGTTTGCTTCTTTTTGGACCTCCGGGGACAGGGAAGACCCTTATCGGAAAGGCGATCGCTAGCCAGTCTGGTGCTACATTCTTCAGCATTTCAGCCAGTTCATTGACGAGCAAATGGGTACGAGGTTGTACCCTGCCAAACGTCATTAGCCTCGTCTGATGGTGCAACATGGTTTAGATCGGTGAAGGCGAGAAACTTGTCCGCACCCTTTTCGCCGTGGCTGCTGTAAAGCAGGTGAGTCGAGGTCTTTAGGGTCGCTCGGAGGTATCTTGTATCTGAAGTGGATGTTTTCCAGCCATCCGTGATCTTCATCGACGAGATTGACTCCCTTCTCACCCAGCGAAGGTGACTCAATACTTTATTCACGTGTGATGTGGCGAGGATTTGACGGCAGCTTTCTCCTTTCAGCTCCGAAGAGAATGAAGCGAGCCGGCGCATGAAAACAGAGTTTCTTGTGCAGCTTGATGGTGCCGGGACGAAAGCCAAGGACGTTATCCTCGTTGTCGGTGCGTTCACGTAGAATATGTCATCTCTGATTGTAACCACGATGAGCTCACTACTTGGCAACAATCCAGGAGCGACGAACCGACCTCAAGAGCTTGACGAAGCTGCTCGACGGCGCTTTGTTAAACGCCTCTACATCCCTCTTCCGTCGTTTGAGGCACGGATGGATTTGATGAATCGTCTGTTGAAGGACAATCGCCATGGCTTGTCCGAAGAGGATCTCAAATCGGTGGCGCGTAAGACGGCTGGGTATTCGGGTGCCGATGTTCGAGCGTTATGCACGGAGGCAGCGATGGGGCCGATAAGAAGCTGCATGGACATCCAGACAATGGATGCAGAGTCTGTTCGTCCTATCACGGTCTCAGACTTTGATGATGCCTTGCGAGGGGTAAGTGTTCGTGTCCGTCTCTCACAGATCTATTTTCATGAATGCTTACTTTTCATTTGTTCTCCTCTCAGGTCCGATCAAGCGTTGGTGCAAAAGAGCTCGACTTCTACAAAGCGTGGAACGACGAATTCGGGAGCTTTGCCTTCGTGGGCCACGAAGGCTAGCCATCACGGAAAAACTACGCTAAAGGCTTTTTCTTTATCAATACATCGCTATCGTAAATGGCTACTGCAGTGAGTCACTGCAATGGTGTGGGGCGGTAGTTCTTGAGCGCTTTAACACTCGGGGAGCGGGCGAGAGACATCGAGTCGTAAATTATAAATAGTGGTAGAGCGCGTTCCGGGGATCGAATGCGTCTGGTTGGGGTGGATCTCTCACAAGTCTGGGTCGTCGAGCGGCATGTTGAGGCGGCGACGCTTGCAAGGCGGGGAGCCAGTGTCAGACGGGAGTCGAGTGCTTGCCTTCAAGATCGTCAGCGCGAGCGATGGGCAGCGCTCCAGCTCCTCACGGAAGTTCTCGTCCTCAACGACGTCCGACATGTGCGCGGTGAAGAAGCTCAGGCAGTAGTCCTTCAGGTACGGCGCGTTATGGTTTCGTGCAGCACACAAGAATTGGCCAACATTGGTGGTACTCAACACGTCGCGCGCTGCGATCTCGCACAGTTGCTTCAGCGGTTGAAGCAGGTATTGGTCGGACAGCGTGATCAAGTCGATCAGTTGCTACAGAGAAATACGAGGCGAGTGAGATCCTTAAGGCGGAACCTGAAATCCATCAAGATTAGCACGTCACGCACCGCCGCCGAGAGCTTGGCAATATCCGAAACGGTGTTCGTGTAGATGAACTCGAGCATCTTGGCGACCATGTCAGCGGAATGGTCCGGGATGCACACGACGCCGTTCTCGCTCTCGCGCATCGCCCCGGGGCGGAACATGGCGTAGAAGATCTCGCAGCGCGCTGTGAGAATGACGCGGTGCGCGCGCAGCACCTGCTTTGACGGACCGACGTGAAACGTCACGTCCGTGCCTTCGCCTCGCTGTTGACAACAACACAACACAACCACCTGAGCACTTCCTGTTTCTCCCCAACCGATATCAATCGCAACGTACGTCGAGAAGCTGGCGCATGTCGTTGAAGAACGAATCGTGGGTGATCACGGGCACGGTCACCAGCGACGGCGTCGCGCGACGACGCACGAGGATGATGTCGTTCTACACAGCCAAAGAAACGCACGTGAGCATCGTCATACGAGAGCGTGCATATCCAACTAACACCAACGTACTTTCTGGAGGTGGACCGACTCGGGTGAGTCCTCCGGGTCGAGTCGGCTCTGCGCGACCAAACACATACGCACGCTCAGTCTCGCCGACCGTGTCCACGCGACGGGCCCCTTACGAGCAGCAGAGCGTACCGTGAAGAAGAAGTCGAGCGACTCGCGCGGCAAGCCGTGGTGCTTGCTGTAGTGGCGGAAGAGCGACGAGAAGCGCTGCGTCTTCTGCATGAGGCACGAGTACATGTTGTTCGCGGCCACGCGCACGATCGAGCGCTCGGTGCCCGAGAGGATCAGGTCCTCGGCGGCCTACACGCCACAACAACACACGCCGCATCATCAGGATCCGTCTTGTTTCGCGCGCCGCATCCAACGAAAATGCGCGTACCTTGACCGTGAACTCGACGTTCTCCGGGCGCACGCTGCGGTTGGCGGCGGCAGCGCTCATGCTTCTTCTAATGGTGGAGGAGGGGGATATGGGGCGGCGTGGGGGGCGGCGGAGAGACAGTCGCGTCGGTGATAACGCCTGCGACGCGAGGCGTTGGCGGCTTTTTCGTTCGCAGTTCCGAGGCAGACTGGGGAACATGGAGGCGTCCCACACAGGTCCCTTTTCCAATGTTTCATGATGAATTTTACACATTTGTGAAATGGAAGAAACAAGCCCGCCAAACACCACGACACAAGTGGTTTTTGGCAAGTTGAAGACCAAACAAGACGAGAAAGTTCAGATGTATCCTATTCTACGTTTATAGACCGTTTTTATAGATATTATTGATTTTATGTTATGTCATGCTTTCATCGCAAGGGTTCTCGGTGCTCAAAACCGGTTCTTTACTGAAGTACCCATACAATCAGACAGGTTCAACCAAACTGGCCCGGCTGTGGCAGTCGCCAATCTGTTTCAGTTTCCGTTCCTGGATTCTGATTCTCCGTGTCCTGTTCTGGGTCCGGTTCTGCGGTACCTACCGTACTATTTAGGCTGCCCAAAGGCTGGCGAAATGGTGGCGAAACGATGGTCCACTGTTTACGCCGCGATGAGTGGAAGGCTGGATGACAAGCTGCTGCTGACCGCGATCACGGGAACGCAGGCTGCAGTTTGCATGGGTTCTCCCTCTCCCTAATGGCGTAGGCGAGATGAGCGCGATCTTCTCAGGGGTCTGCCAATCACGAGTGGGCTCGGCAAATCGTCACAGAGTTTTCGCATCCTTCGTTTACATCCCCCGGCCGGACGTAAAACGCCCCATTACCGAACGAAATCGCAACACGCCTGGATGCGCAGCTTTCGTGGGGGCGCATTCAGTTTTCTGGTGCATGAGCTGCCGTGGTCAGGCTGTACGAGTGAGTCATTCGTGTTTATATGCAGCTCGCCGGGAAAATTAGAATGCCACCACGACGAATTCTGTGGATTGTGGTTGTGTCGGGGATCGCGCCAGGTTGCGAGTCCAATTTCCAACGCTTCGAGGGGGCACAATTCCCCGAATTTTTCGTTTTCGGCTCGTTCAGGTTGGAGGTTAGTGATCCGAAACACGGATTTCGGGAACGGTTTGTATGGCAGTGTGCCCCTTGTTCGGTACTGTACGATTGCTCCATGCGTGGAGGAGATGGTGGCGGCGCAGTGTATCCAATTTTCTGGTGGATTTATTTTTCTCGAGGAGTTCAGCGTGGGATCCGCGGATCTTGAAACCTACGGTATGGGATTTGGCGCCTACTCGCTATCAATCGAGCAGAACCTGTGTGTATGGCATTGCCCAAAGCGGCGAGCTTTGACTATCGCAGCGGCGGCGTCACGATCGCTTCAATATGCCGAAGGCTTTGATGGGATTGCACAAGAAGTTTGGTCCAACCCGCCGCTTCTGTGCCGCCTCTCCGAGTGGACACGAATGCCACACGCAAGGCTTCCATGAAACCTCCTCGCGGGCGAAGTGGACAAGGCCCTGGGGGCTTCCACGGAAACCATGAAACCCTCACACGACACCTTCCATGTATGGAAGGTAATACATACTATAGTAAAAGCCTGTAAACAACAAGCCTTGTGGCGTCTACGAGTCGTGTACAGCGTACAGTGTACTGTCCTAGAACTAGACGGTGCACCAGCTCCGCGCGTTGGGCCGCACAACTTGTGCGTGGTCGTGTTGGCCACCTCATCCCGGCAAGCAGAGTGTGCGTGGTTCAAGCTGGGTAAAGGTGTGGGCGGTCGTTTACAGGGACGGACCGCAGCTCAGCCGCCGTCGGCGCTCGGGCGACGACGACTTGTTCCTGGTGGTGCTTCGCCCCTCCACGCAACTGCCAAGCTGCAAACGAAGCGAACGCTGTGCAACTTCTCAGATTTTCATTCAACCAGCCAGCCAGCGGCTGGATGGTCCAGGAGCCGGACTGTTGAGGCCGCCGCAACCTGCGCGTACTTCCGGCAGCGGCCGCTCCCGCTGTGTTGAGCGAGCGCACAAGGCCAGCGCACTCCATTCGGTGGTGGATTGGATTGGAAGCTGCCGCCTCTGGGACGCTGGCTGAATCAGCACAACCTTGCTGCAGTGCATAAACTAAACCGGCTGAAGTTTCTGTTCTGCTCGGACGAGATGAGCTGCAGATGAATCTCTGTTCTGAATACGGAAAGAATGATGGTGGTCGCTCGCTCCGTCCCCAGCTGACAGTCGCCTTGGCGTGAGGCGGCTCGGAGAGGCTATGTGCTGCCAGCACGGTCCACACTGAGCTGCAGGTGGAAATTGCAATCACGTTGGAATCTCCATCTCATTGAGATGTTCCCGGTTCCAGCTGGGCGAGGTTTCTCCGCAAGTGTGATCAGACCTGCAATGGATTGGCGAATCCCTTCTCCGTGTGGGAGAACAAATCTGTTCTTGCACCGCCGTTGCAGTCGCCGATCAGCACACCCGAGACTGTTTCTTGGGGGGCGAAAAGTCAACATCAAGCTGTCACAGGTTTTCGCGCCTCGCTGATGGCTGCATCCGGCAGAGAGCGCCGTGACTTCTTCTCTTCGCTGGTGATTTGTGGGCACGCCGGACCCGTATTTGCGCAAACATATCTTCGATGTGGCGGCTCTCCGTCCATCCCTCCTTCCGGGTACTGTACGGTACTGTATTGTTTTCTAGAGGTCATTTTCATCTACATCGTCGGTACGCACACGAATCCCCCAATCGCTGAACGCAAGAGTCACAGGCACAGGATGCCACTCTCTCACCACATCGATTCTGCAGTTTGGCTCGTTTTTGTGGCCGCTCATCGTTGCACAAAAAGGGAAGCCGCAGTCTGGCGGCGGAACTGAACTTTCTTCTCAGCGAATCGCGGCTGAGTTTGGGCCGCTTCTGAAGTGTGCGGCCCCGGCAGATCGCCGCGGAACCCACACACAGGCACACAAGAACACAAGAACAAAAAGAACAAGCCACAAGGCTGGCTCGCTTCAACTGTTTTCTGCAGTTTTTGTTGGCATGTTTTGTTCTGAGTGGTGTTTCGGCACGTTTTCGCCCCTCCTCGTGGCAGCAGGGGTGGCCAGTTTCGTTGACACCAACTGGGCACCAGGTTGAGTCGTGTCGTTCCCCATTTGTGCTGTCGACGCCGGCGACGAAGAGGGATCGGCTTTTTCCCAGGTCTCATCTCCGTCCACGGACTTCCTTCTCACACATCGCAGGGCCTCGTCTGAGCGGGTGTTGTGGGCATGTTTTTGATCACCCAAGAAGCTGCCTCGTTCTTTCGTTCTCTCCCCCATCAGGCAGGGCAAGCCGCCGCCGGCTGCACGTCGGTCGCGACCAGCACTCTGGATTTTTGGCCGTCCCCCGCATCGCTCTCCACTCTCGCCCCCGGATTCGCTTCGAGCCAACACAGACCAACACAAACACACACCCGAAACCTGTTCTGCGTTGTTTTTTGTTCTGTTCTCGCGCTCGACACTCCCTCTCTCTTGCCGCCGAGAACACGTTGACGCATCCAGACTCGCTTCCACTCCCTCCACCGGCCCAGAACCGTTCTACGCTCTCCGCTCTCTGTCGACGACGACCATGCGCACGAAAGAGGCCCTCGACCGCCAGTCCCAAGAAGACCAGGAACGCGCGTGGATCTACATGCTCCACAACCAGGCGCCGCCGCTCACGCGCCGCTCCGCGCTCGCCGCGGACGCCCCCGCCCATGCGCCGTCCGGTTTCATCCCGCTCGCGCCGCTGGCCGCCCACGCGCCGTCGCCGCTCGTGGCCGCGCGCGCGGCCGCGGCCTCGCTCGCGCTGCACGTGAACAATGGCGTGGCCCACACCGGAAGCAGCCCGGGTGCGACGTGGGCGGCGTCGGCGGCCTCGACCCAGCTCCCGCCGTCGTCGTCTCTCGCGCCGCGCGATCACGGCGTGCGACTATCGGGCGCGTCCGCGTTCAGCGGCATGGTCAAGCTCGAGAAGGCCCCGCATTCGTCCGCAACGCAAAAGCCCTCACTGCTGAGCCCGCTGTCGACGCGCCCGGCGCCGTCGCCGTTCGTGTTCCGCTCGGCCATCCCCGCCGCGTCCGTGCCCGAGGCGCCAACGCCGTCGGCCCACGTGCACCGCACGCCCGCCGCGGGCATGAACAACGGCCTCGTGGGCATGCTGCCCAAGTCCAAGCGCGTCCGCGAAGAGGAGTTTGCCGACGAGAGCTACCAGCGTCGCGCGTCCGAGGTGGACGAGGAGTACGAGTACGACTCGAGCGATGAGGCCAAGGCCCGCGGCCCGAACGGCAAGCGCGCGTGCCTCCCCAAGAAGTGTGACTTCCCCATGTGCAAGAACAGCTCGCGCAGCCGCGGCTTCTGCTACAGCCACGGCGGCGGCCGCCGGTGCCGCGTCGACGGGTGTGCCAACGGCGCCGTGAGCCGCGACCTGTGCAAGCGCCACGGCGGCGGCCGCCGGTGCCGCATCTCGGGCTGCAAGAGCAGCTCCGAGAGCGGGGGCCTCTGCTACAGCCACGGCGGCGGCCGACGCTGCAACCTCTCGTGGTGCAACGCCCGCGCCAAGAAGGGCGGCTACTGCGCCGCCCACGTGGACAACCGCAACGCCCTGCCGCCCGTGGACGTGGTCGAGAACGAGCGGGAAGAGCACGACCACGAGCAGGCCGCCGTCAAGGGCCCGGTCAAGATCGCCGCCAAGCCCGCTGCGGACGCCAGCGTGAACCCGCAGGTCGTCGAGACGCTGCTGCTGCTGGCCAAGTCGCCGTCCCAGTCCGAGGCCGAGGACAACAACAGCGACGCGTCGACCACGCCGTCGGGCGCGGACCTGCTCTCGCCGCGGTTAGCCAACCCGTACGCGCTCGCGTCGATCCTGAATTGAGCCCAAGGGAAAGCTCTGTCCGTCGTCCAAGCCCAGTTTTGGAGGCGCCCCCTCCCCTCCGCCCTCCTCCCTCTCCTCCCCTACCAGTGTGTCCGCTATTTAGTGTCGGTGTTGGATGTCTATGTATCGACCGAGAGTCGCCGTAGGGGACGCCCGAGAAATCCCAATCTCAACCGCTATGCGTGCTGTATTCCTTTCATTCATCTCCATTTTTTTTCCGACGTGCCCGCCATGTTGGCATATTACTTCCACAGAACATAAAGGCCCACGACGAGAACAAAATGCTCCCCTGCCTTGGTGGGTGGACCAACACTCCGTCCGCAGTCCATTTTGTTCTCCTATCTTCATGGCACGATGGGTTGGCATTTGTGTTCGGCCCAGTGCTGGCAGTAAGCGGGGGCAGACGGAAGCTCCGTGTTTACGATGCCAGTGCCAGCCTCAACTGCAGTAGCGGATCAGGCTATCCGTGAGGGGGTTTTCAAGGACCGCTCGGACTCCGAGGCTGAAGCAGGCCAGGTGTTTGGCCATTCGTTTCCACCCGCTGGATTTCTGTTCTTCGTCCGGCGGCTGACGACGAATCCAGACTCCTTGAACGGATTGATCCATGCGGAAACGTTCTGGCGTCGTGAACATCCTTTTCTCACCCTCGAGTCGAGGGCCTCGACCGGGGTTGAGCACCAGATCGTCAAGAACAATAAACGAGCACCGGAGACTCCTGACTTCAGGATCTGAGGCTCTGTACCGACCGTACTGTACGATGGATCCAGAAAACTCGCTGCGAAGTGTGGAGTCGGGAGGAGCAATCGGCCGGCTCCGCGTCTTCCATTCTCGAGGTCCTATAGAAACAACATCGACCCTGGGAACTTTCATAAACAAGATGTTTGGCCAAACCCCCAAAACCGAGTTTAGTAGACACAGAACATGTTTTGGAATCGACTGCTGGGATTATCAGATGCTGCCGAACCAAGATCCGACCGATGATGGCGACCCAGGCAGGAGGAATTGCGAACGTAAGCCCGCTGGAGAGAGGAGGCGAGCGAGTGCTGCCCATCAAGCTCGACTCGACGCTGGGGATCCCCTCGGCCTCCTTGTCGCTCGTGTTTGCGCATTTGGGCAGTGCCAGGTCCTGAAGGAGGTTGTGCAAACCACGTTCTCCTGAGACCTGCTTGTATGCGCAGCCCCTGGCGTCGGTCGAGGCGTTTGCGGCCTTCCAGTGTCTCACCAGCAGGCTGCTGGCGGCAGCTTCTCTTTGAACATTGTCAGGGGAGTGCCAGTGCACCGCGTGGATACGCTGACTTGCAACTCCTCCGAACTGGGCCATCGCCCCCACTGCTGCTTCGCCCTCGCTTGGCTCTTTCTGAGGGAAGGCGAGTCAGCCGCGTGGGGTACAGTACTAGGACGCATTACCAGCCTGTCGCAGCAAAAGAGGCGAAGGAGCTCCCTTCCCACGCGTCGCACATCATCATGGGGCCGCACTACTCTCAGTTACCTCGTTTGTGCCGTTAGGCGGCGGCACTGATGTAAATCGAACTCGCTAAGCTGACGTGCTTCGCTTGAGTTCATGTGCGCTTACCGCCTGCTCTAAGGCTGCCTAATGGGGTCCGCTTTCTTGGAGCGCCTGTGCTCTTTGAGATGTCTCCAATCAGTAGGGATGTTGTCGCTGACAGTGATCGTCGTGCTGGTGCCTGAGGCTTGTTTCATGTGAATGGCTCTCTGCCCCAAAGTTGCTAAGCTCGCTGGATTGAACACAGTTTGTATCCCCAACATGTGAAAGGTCTTTGCATATGCGCGTCCATGCGTCTCATCACACACAGCTCGTTGATCGTGCGGAGGTCGAAGTCGTTTCATCGTACCGTGTCTGTCCTTTATGACGACACCGGGGCCTCACATGACTGAGAAGCACGGACCCGAGCCATTTTGTGCTTGGCCACGTGAGGGGACGGCGCAGGTCTCCACACGCGTCCTGAAGCAGTCGAAATTTGATCAAACATGGCCTTCCCGCACACCGCGTTCCGCAAATTGTGATACGAATACAAAAGTACTCCTATTGTACATCTTTTAGTGCATAGAAAAGTCAACATGTTGGCATTAGAATCTGCCACACATAATGATTTGGTCGCCGAGGCGTCATTCACCCCACCTCTGCGTCGTAGCGTTGATTCACACTACAGACAAACACGAGGTTTTCCGCCACCTTAGTCAGCAACGCTGATGTATAGCTGTCTGAGTCCTGGCGCCAGTGTCTTGGCGGTCACTGGCGCCAGTCATCCCGCTTCCTCTGCCGCTGGCGGCGGCTGAAGTGCTGCAGAGACATCCTCGGGCTTGGTCCAGCTCGACTCGCCCGTGAAGGGATTGTAGAAGTATACGTTCCCGGCTTCGTCGGCGACTTCTTCCCACGGATCCCACGGTACCTCCGCGGTGTCCTCGCCAGCCCCTTCAGCCACGCTTGCCTCTCCTCCCTCTGTTGTCGGAGTGTCCTCCGTCGCCGTCGTACTAGCGGGCACATCCTCGTCGACCAGCAGCTCCATGACGAGGTCGTTGGCTTGCATCTCCATCGGTGGCTCATCGCCCCTCAACACTTCGCCCGTCATTTTGTTGAAATAGCACACCGAGTTGTCCGTGCTGTCGTAGGCCTCGCTCCAAAACGTCGCCACCAACGTATACTTGGTGGGCGGGCGTCCCTCGCGCTTTGCAAGTAGATTCCAATAGTGCCACTTGGTGCGCTCGTGATACGCCAGCTCGCCTGGCGTCGGATAGCTAATGCCAGGGCACAACCGGCAGAAGCACCGCTGCCGAGGCACCATGGGCTCGTCGTCTGGCTCGACGGGGAACTGCACCGTTTCGACGTCGCCCTCTTTCTCTGGCTCGAGAATCGCGCACACGTCCTCCATGAGCAGCAGAAGCGTACGCATCTTCTTGATCCCGAAGAGCATTGGGTCCATCGGCTTGAGCATGATCTCTTCAAAGCGCGCGGGAAACTCCTCGACGGGCACTTTGCCGCCGCAGCGGTCGATCACCTTGCGGACTTCCTTCTTCATGAGCTCAAACTCCTGCGCTAGCTCCGGGTTCTCGAAGATGCGCGCCAGCACCTGCTCCTTCTTGAGTCGCTCGCTTTGCGCTGATGCGTCGCCGTGGTCCTCTTCAAACACCTGTCGTCGATTCACGAGCGCAATCGCCGCGGCGGTCGCCGCCGCTTGCTCTGCACGCTCTTTCTTTGTGTGCTCATCCAGCTCGTCTTCTTCCTCATCATCATCGTCCTCGCTTTCTTCCCCGGGTGCTCGCTGAAGCGCTGCAGACGGCGGGCGGAGCGTGTGCGGCTTCTTAATATGCTTCTTCTCCATGGGGGTATACTCGGCGGCGTCCAGCGCCTCGATGTCCTGGATAGTCTTTGCCAAGGCCACCTGTTTCTTCTCACAGTCGTCAACGTCAGCTTTCTTCGCCTCCAAGCGAGCACGCGCCTCCTCGGCCTGCGCCTGCATTGCCACGAGCGTCTCGCGTTCGCTATCGAGCGTGGTCTTGAGGTGCTCCACGACCACGAGCTGCTCGAAACTACGCTTGACAACGGGGCAAATCTCGATCGCCTTCTTTGCATAGAAGTACGCTGCGCGCACCCACGCACACACGGCCGTGAACGCTGGCGAGATTTGGTAGAGGCGGTAATTGTTGGGCCGCAGGCGTGGGTGGTGGATCACGTGCGTGATTGAGTGCAGCATCTGGTTGCGCACACCTTCGCCGAAGGAATACACGTCAAAGAGTGGCAGCACGTACAGCGCCTTGACGTTGTACCGATGGATAAGGCCTTCCTTGTCACCCATGTGCACGTTATCTTCGTTACTGGAGAGCAGCATGATGAGGTCCTGCTTCGTCGGGCGGTACATCTTGCCGTCCAAGTAAAAATTGGTCGTAAAGTTGAGCAAGATCGCGAACGCCTCCAGCAGTGAGAGGTACACTTCGTCCAGGTTCGAGGTGCGCAGCTTGTACCAGTCCATGATGTCACACTGTGTGAGCTGGTCCACGGCCTGCTTGTACTTGCGCTCAAGCTGCTGCGGGTCCTGATACTTCCAGAAGTTCTCCACTTTGACCTGCGTTTCCTGCTCCTTCGCGCTCTTTTCGTCCAGTTCGTCCTGCAGCTCCGCGACTTTCCGCGCCTGCGCTCGTGTCTCTCGTTCCACCAACTCGACGTCGTTCCGCACGGCCTCGTACTCCTCGCGAGCTTTATCCAGAGCTTGCGAGGCTTCCGCGTGGGCAGCTACTGTCTTCTCCAAAATCTCCGCACCCACCACGAGATTCTGTGCCTTTGCCAGCATACGCACGATAGACTGCACAAACGAGTCGCTGCCGTCGACTCCGTCCGGTAAGTTGGGGAGCATGCCGGCCACCATGACTGCATACGGTGTCTTAAACTTCGGTGGCAGTAAGTCCATTTCCACTTCCCCGTTGACGTTCTTGGTGGCAGCGAAGTACTCGATGAAGGTTGCGGTCGCAAGTTGTGTGCTGGGCTTGCTAAGCCATATCTTGCGCTCGCCACGTTCCCACCGGCCGAGCCGAACGAGCGGCTCGCCTACGGCCGTCTTCGTCACTAGCTTCCCTTCACCGTGCATCTCGTCGTTCTCGAAGGGACCCTCGTAGCGATCTCCGTTTGCAAATGTCAACGACCCCATACCATGACGACGTGTGTTCTTGAACTCGCCAGTGTAGTGGCGCTTATCAGCAAACTCCATGATGCCAGTGCCGTTCAAGTAGCCTTCTTCAAATATGCCAACGATCTTGTCGCCGTTCGCAAGTGTGCGCACGCCCTCACCGTGCCACTTGCCGTGCTTGAAGTATCCTTCGTACCGCGAACCGTCGTCGTACACGAGCTCACCGTGGCCATGATACGAATCGAGCTCCCAGTAGCCTTCGTACAGCTCGCCCGAGTCGAAGCGCTCGATGCCATACCCTTGCCTCTTTCCCTCGCACCATTCGCCCACGTACTCGCCCTTGGCAAAAACGTACTGCATCTGGAGCGTTCCGAAGCCGTGATACTTGCCTGCACGCAAATCTCCCGTGTATTCGTGGCCCTCCGGGGTTGTCACTTGGAAGTTGGAACCCGTCGCCGTGAACGGCGAGAAGAAGTTGTCGACACCTTCGCCTTGCCAGACCGTACCGTCATGGAAGCTGAACTTGCCCCAGTGGTTTGGCGTGTATCGCGTCTTGAGAGGCTCGGCGTCGACTCGCTTGTCGTAGGAAACATCTTCGACCCAAGGGCCTTCGTAGACAGATCCTTCGTTATACTCGATACGCACGTGGCCGCGAATCTGACCGTTGTGAAAATCGCACTCAAGTCGAATATAGCTGTGTGGCAGCTCGCGAAGCGTGCGCCGCTTTTTCTTCTTCTTCACTGCGACTACGAGTTCTTGTCCCATCTCATCGTTGCCAGAGCCTGCGTCTTCTTTTTGCTCACCTGAGGACTCTCCCGCTGGTATATCGGAAGCGGCAACTACCTCTAGAAGCGCGCGTGCTCCGCCAATGTTGTCCCCGTGGTCAGCACCCGGCTCGTCATCCAAAAGATACTCAGCATCTGCAGACTTGCCCTTGATGAACCGTTCGTGGAGTTGCAAGTCGTGGTTCGCGATATGGAGAGACGGTCTCGTGGTCACGATCTCGGCCGTAAGGTCGATGGCCTCTGCAGCCGCCATCTCGGCTTTGGTGCGGGCGAGAGCCCCACGCGTTTGTTTTTTTGTCAGCGCCAGTAACGCCTGTTCGGCAAGTTCTCGGCGCTTGAAGACTGCAGCCTGCTGCTGCCTCAGCTTGGTGAGTTGGAAGCGCTCGTCGCCGTCGTCTCGCTTCTGACGGAAGCTTTCCACCTCGGCGAGGTGCAGCACCTGCAGGCGACGCAGCTCGTCTTTCAGCGCCTGCAGCTGCCGCCGGCGAGCCTCGATCATGGCGTCCCATGCGTCCAGGTCGGCAACCTGAGCGATGGCTCGGAGCATCAGTTTGCGCAGATCGTCTTGGAAGTGGTCTAGGATCACTCGATGATTTGCCATGATTGACTGGCTTTTTGCGTGCGTCGTCTGGATGACCGCGCCAAGCCGATTCAACCGAATCACTTGGTGCGAGAAAGGTACAAAGGCTTTCTCAATCACCGTTAGGCGATTGATCTCCAGAGTCATCTCCTCAATGCGCTGGGTAGATGTCGCGATGAGCGTATACAGACTCGCCTGCACTTGATCTAGAGTTTTCTGAGCTTTTTTCTTCTCGCGTTTGAGTGACTGCTTCTGCCACTCTTCTTCCGTTGTCTTCATACGCTTGGTCTTGAGCGCAATGTAATCTTGCAGCTCTTTCTCTTCGTGGCGCAGCTTGTCCAGTTGGGTATTAGTCTCGAGACGGAAGGCATCGAGATCGTCTTGAAGGATCTTGATCGTTGCAAGAACCGCTTCGCGGCGAGCGACATCCAGTTCGGGCTCGGCGAAATCGAGACCATACAGTGGCTCCGGTGGAACATACCTGTTCCGCTCCGCACGTTCGCGATCACGAGCGTTGGCTTTGAGGTTCTGCTCGTGAATTTCTTTGGCCTTGCGAAACCAAGCGGTACGCGCGCTCAGGAACTTTTCCTCGAGGAACATTTCTTCAGCCGTCGCAGCACTCACGACGCTTTCTGGGTCCAGAGATTCAGCTTGCTTCATGCGTCCGACGTGGCGCCGATCCTTGCGCATACAATACTGTCGAGAGATGTTAAAAATCTCCATGAAGATCTCACTTTGCTCCTCTTCTACGGTTGGTTTCGGAATCGAAGAGCGCCAAATGTGGTAGCGAAGCGCGCGCTCTGACGCACAAACTTGTCCGCACGATTTGAACGGGCAGATAAGCGGAACGGAGTGGTCTCGCGCGACATGCTCGTGAACATCTTGGTCGCTTGCGAATGTTTCCTTACAAATCGTGCACGTCAATTCGCGGCCGAACTCATGGGAGCAGCAGTCCTCCCTCTCCATGCACTCGCGTTCGCGCGTCTCCATCGCAGTCGTGTCGGGCGGTGGAGGTACGAGCGGTACAGCCGACTTGGAGCTCACGTCCGCCAGCAACTCTGTTGGCAAGGCCATGAACACGCTCGCGAGACCGGGACCTTTCTTGTTCTCGGCTGCTACTCGAATTCGCAGTGTTTTCTCACATTGTTCCAGAATGGGCCACAACGTCGTGGTCGTGGGAACACTTGCTGTAGGCGCGTTGCTGTCGGTTGTGATGATCGAAGAACCTTTCATGTCCTCGTTCGCGTCGTCCCGCCATTCGAGAATGTACTGAGTGATAGCGGCGCCATTATTCGGCGGTTCCTCCCATCGGATTTCGACCGCCTTGCCCGCCCGCCATTGGCGGAAAGGAATCTCGGCAGATGCAACTTTCGCAGCTGCTGCGGCGGTGATGTCAGCGACGGTTCTCGGCTTTTTTGCCTTCTGTTGCGCCTGGAATTGCTTGTGCTCTTCCAGCACAGACGTCTCGACAAGCTTCATCTTCTCGCGACGCTGGTCTTCGACGAACAGCACCTCGGCCACCATCGTGTCGTAAACATCAAGCGAGAGAATCTCGCATGTGTACCAGAGCTCATCGTCGTATTCCACTTCAAAGTGGCCGCCGACACGCAAGAACTCGAGTGGCGTCTTCTCTGAAGGAACCAATTGCACGTCCGTCACGACCTCTGGCACTTGCTGTTGGAGCGTATGGAGGTGCTCTCCCTGGACTTCAAGTTCCGCTTTTTCTTTGGCAATGACTGCGTTGACGCGCTCCTCTTCTTCGAACAGCAAGGCCTCTTCACGCTCTCGCAATGCAATCTCCACCTGGTAGCGCGCATAAAACAACTGGGTCTTCTCTTCGAGTAGGCTCAACTCCGCATGGCGCTTTGCGTACCCTAGCGCACCTTCCATCGACCGCAGTGTGTTGAGCGTGCCCTGCCGCGCCAGAATCTGCGTCGTTAGACGCTCCTGGCGCTCTTGCTGCTTCATAGCCTTGACAATTTCCAAGCTCTTAAACTGGGCTTCAATAGAATTTCGTTCGAGCCAATTCCGTTGGTTCTTCTTGCCACTCGCGCTTCCCGTCAAAAGGTGTGCCACACCCCACCCATGCGGCACCTTTTGCGTTGACTTGAGCTTCACTTTCTTCATGCGATTCTCCCTAGCGTAGGAATGGTCCGTCAACAACTCTCGCTTCTGAAAGACGCCGTGGACAAGTGCCCAGCCTTCGGAAGGACAGAACGAGCACCCTCGAAGCTGCTCGAAGAAATGCTCTCGCGCGTCAACATGTTGCTCCTCGAACGTCTTGACGAATTCAGCACCGCCGAGTAGCCTAGCGATCTCAAATATGCCTCTTTTCTCCAGCATTTGAGCCATTGGAACGCGAGTGACTCTCGACATCCACCGCAGTGGGTAGTGGACGAGCTTGTCGACGACGCGGACGGGTGGCACTGGCATCATACCTCCATGGAAGTCTCCTTGTCCTTGGAACGGTTCTGGAACAAGCCGCATGAACGCCTGGTGAATTTCTTTACGCCGGGCGATGAATCGTTGAAAGCGATTGATGATTTTCTGGATTTCGAGCGGCTCGTCAGTGAGCCCCTGGGGCGGCTGATCCAGCGGTCGCACGAAATGAAGCTGCACGAGAATACTTGCAATTCGCGTATTCGCAAGCTTGAATGTCTGGAGAACACGCAACAACGCCTGCTGCCTACGCGCAGCGTGGACGCCCTGGAGTTCAAGCTCGGCCTGGACGCGCATGCGCGATAGATACACACGGACAGCGCACTGAATCAAGCGCGCGGCGTTGAACCGCTTGGCTTCCTTTTCGATACTTTTCGCGTAGGCTTCGAGTTGAGCCCGCCACAGTGGACTAATTTTGCTGGTCCTGCCGATCGAGGTCGCTTCAAATGTGAGATCGGGGACCTTTTGCAGCACGCGTTTGGAGGCCTCCATCTTCGTGCCAGGCAGAGACAGCGGGAAGAACTCGAGCTCACCATCAACGTCCAGCTTGACCTGAGCGATCTCTTCTTTGATGCCCAGGACGAACGCAGTTTCGCCACATCGCGGGTGGCCGCGCAGAACGATTCGAACGGCATCTCCCGGACACACGAGCTCATCGGCTTGCTGTTTCTCCGCGGCTGTTGCGCTTACAATGTGCTCGAAGTCGCGGAGAAATTTGCGCGCCGTGTCGGATCTCTTTAACATCTTGAAGGAGGGTCGAGACTTCAGCAGTGACTTGACTTTGGAAGGCGAGCTGGGTCCTTTGCTGGGGTCAGACGCGCCCTTCGGCCCGTCATCCAGTTTGGCATTCGCCTGGACTCGCTGGCGCACGACGTCAAACAACAGCTTGAGCGTGTTGAAATCCTCTCGCACTTCCTTGAATACGTCACGAACGTCCGTCAAAAATGTTGCGGGATCGAGCCCAAAAAACGACAAAAAGCTACGCAGGGGTCGCTGCGTCGAACGTGTTTTGGCACCGAGCGTTCGCAGCAGTTGGCCTTCGATTGCCCTTCGCGTGAGCACTTCCATGCGGGTGAGGTAGCTGCGCCGAAGAGCCGCCGTGCGTCGGCGCGACATGCGCCCACGGTACACGGCCTGCAGTCGTGCTGCGCACCGCTTCTGGCGAATTAGTTCTTGCATGTCCTTGAAGTGCTGCCGTGTGAGGTAGCCTCGGATGTGGCGCTGAACCTCTATCGCTGCGAGCTGCCTCTGCTTCTCCTTCTGGATGCGTTCGAGCTGTCGCTGCCGCGCGTGAGCGCGCGCGATCTCCTGCAACTCGGCCTCCTGCTGCTTCTTCAGGATGTATCGTGCTCGCCGCAACTCCACAAACATCGATCGCGCCGCCACTCCTCGCCACATCCGTTGAAGTGTGACGATCAGCTCCAGCTCGCGGGTGTACTTCCGCGTGAGCACCTCCTCGGCGTCCATGCCGTCTCGCTCTCGCTCGGCGCGGAGGTATTCCCGGAGACGCGCCTTCCGCCCCACTACTCGCATGATCGCACGCGCTAGCCGGCATCGCCACGCGGTCTGAATCAGCACCGTCGCCCAAATCAGGTAGTAGTAGTGGTCTTCGACCTGGCGCCGCGCCGCGTGGCCTCGCCAGAACGCCTGAAGTCGCGTTGCGCACACGTGCAAGTGTTTGCGAATACGCGTGAATGCAATCCACTGCGAGAGCGCGTAGTGCACGTTGGCGTTCGCGTGGCGCGCCTTCCAGCGCTTGCGGAATGCAATCACGTACGCGGTGTAATCCGCCCATACCGTGAACGTGCGGATGAGCGACGCGTTCATGAAGAACGCAAGTGCGCGGCGCTTGCGCTGACGCGCGTCGATCTGCTCTTGAGCGAACTCGTACCACGTGTCGACGGCGCGCGCGATCTGCTGCTGCATCAAGCGAGCGGCGACCCGCGACGACACGCTCCGGAGACGTTGAATCTCCTCGTGGTACGATTTCCAGCGCAACCAGCATTTGGCTTGGATCGAGTTCGAGAACTTCAGGAACGCGCGCTTCTTGGCCTTTTGCTTTTGGACGAATTCGCGCCACGCTAGCCATGTGCGGTACGCATCGCGGTGGACGATCTTGCGCAGAAGCCGACGGTGCTTGTCTCGAAGCACGCGCTGCTGGCGCACGTTTTGGCGCCACTGACGAAACGACCAGTGCAACAAGCTCTACAGGGCACATGTGTACACGTGAGCAACAATCACAGCACGAACGCATCTCGGCAACGCGAGACGTACGCCAGACAGGATTGAAAGGCTCGCCTTGAGCAAAAAACGCTTTTGCTCGGTCATGAACTCGTGCCAGCGCTTGAGAACTACAAGCTTGGCCTTGCAGTTTGCGTGTGCCTATTGGAAAAGTCCGCATGAGTACTTAGTGCGTCATGCAAAACCTCACCAAAATTGAACGTACTGCATTCGCAAGCTGTCGCGACGAATTGTGGGTGTCGAGGTCTGCAACATTCAAAAACACCTGGACGAGCAGTCCCCGATACCGCTGCTCTCCTCGTGTCCACGCTGCCCAAGCCTCCAGCACTCTCGGAAGCGACTGGCACTTCCAGAATCCGATCGCTTTCTTGGCCTTCACGGTTTTCGTCTGCACATGAGCTCTCCAGGCAGCGAACACTCGATTCAACGTCTTCTCGCCCCAGAAGTTGAGCGCTTTGAACGCGTGGTGTGATGCCCGCGCCTGCTCGCACTCTCGCTGGATAGTTACATGATGGTGTTTCCACAACAGGAACATCTTCATCACTACTTGGTTCGTCCAGTAACTTGTGGCCTTCCGTATTCGTCGTTGATGGAGCTTCTGACGCCACAGGTACTGCAGATAGACAACTGCCCGGGTCGTGCGTTCGCGAATGAATAGGTATCTCTTCCGGCACACGAACCCACGGAGAATGCGCTGAACATCCACCGCGGCGCGATACTCACGCCACTCTTGTTGCTCCTTCACCTGGAGTTTCAAGACGGCGCGTGCGCGAGACCGGAAACGGATTTGAATCGATACAGCTGCGCGATGCCGCCTGATCTCCTCGACCAGTGCGTCCTCTCGATGTCGCCCACATTGACTGAGCTCAAAATCAACAGCCGCCAGTCCCCGGAAGCCTGCTTGTGGATCTTCGATTACATCGACGCAATAACGTTCCTGCCGAGTCAGAACACTCAGGGGTGTTGAGAGCGCGGACAGTGTGGGGGCGCGCTGGCAATCGTCGCGCAGCGCTCGTGCGAGCTGGGCAATCGTGATCTGAGGGCAGAGGTGGACATTAAGGGTGTGGAGATACTTGCAGACGCCGAGTATGCTCGTCACAGCACCGATCGAAAGCCCCGTGCAATCCGTCACGTCAAGTTCTTCAAGTCGAAGAAGCCGGGCTCGTTGGAGAACAGCTTTGCAACTGTCATCATCAAACTGGTCCGACGCAAGCCCCACGAGGGTTAGCCGCCGAAGCGATGACGGAAGGCTCACCAAGCCCTTGGCCGAGAGGTTCCCACCGCCAGAAACTGCTCCAGATACTCGCACATCGGTCAGGGATCGCATCACAGCTAGCGGGTACAGCGCGAGAT
Source organism: Pythium folliculosum (assembly GCA_023336295.1). Classification (NCBI taxonomy): domain Eukaryota; phylum Oomycota; class Peronosporomycetes; order Pythiales; family Pythiaceae; genus Pythium; species Pythium folliculosum. The sequence goes on from JAADWV010000245.1 coordinate 40,488, forward strand.
CGTCGATGCCTTCACATTCGCGAACGTCAAGCACTTTCAGCACCTTGTTGGACGTCGCTAGACGGGCCAACACGGCGCGTGTCATGCCACGTTGGTGCCGACAGTACAGCTCGCGTAGCAAAACGCTGACTTTCACGAGCTTGGCGAGAAGCGAAGCTGAGACGTGTGCTATGCCGGAGATATTGAGAACTTCAAGACGCGAGGCACTTGCTGGGCTTGCTGCCACGAGCGCTTCAATCGTAGCCTGCCCGAGGTTCGGACAGCCCGTCAAGATCAGTCGTTTCAGCGGCTTCACACACGCGACGGCCTTTTCCCTCTGCCGCAATCCGTCAAAGAGCAGGAAGTCACGCATAGCGCTATCACTCAGCTTTACGCACCCTGACAGATCCAGCTCCTCGAGGTGTGAGAGACTTGCCAGAGCTCGTAGCGCTTTGTCACACAGAAGGACGCAGTTGGCCGCACGGAAACTGATGAGGAACGGACATGACGCAGCAATGAAACAGCACGCGAGGCTGGTCAATTGGACGCAATCGGAGATGTCGAATCGCTGGCAGCTGTGGTATCCCGGTGCAACACGAGTGCCATAGTAGCTTGGGATAGTCGACAGGAACTCGAAGCAGACGTCTGTGATGCCAACACATCCGACCAGATTCAGCTCTTCCAGGTGCTGCGGGTAGAGCACGAAGAGCTCCTTCACCGTGGCATTAGAGACACGAGCCAGGCCGCGCAGTGACACGACACGAAAAGCTGGAGCGCGAGCCTTCACTAGTGCGTGGAGTGCCTCGTCAGAAAGCTGGGCGCACCCGTCGAGTCGAAGAGTCGATGTCACTCGAGGGCCCTTAGCGATTCGGGAGATCGCTGCGTCCGTAAGAAGCGGGCAACGCGACACGTCGAGGCTGCGAAGGCGAGAGAATGAAGAGAGTGCGGCGTGCAGGATGTCGTCTGTGAGCGCCTCTATGCTCGCCAATGACAGGTCTTCGACCAGGGGACAGCATCGCGCGATCGCAGCAAGTCCGACTTTCTGTACAATGCTGTTTTAGCTAGCTCCAGAAGGCGAAGAGCATATGCTGTCATGAATCCGTACCGAGACGCCTTCCCATCGCGACAGGTCCAACATACGGACCTGCTTTCCGTGCTGCAGCAAATGCTCGAGCGCTGCCATCACACAGAAACGCGTGAGTAAAATAATAGTCTCGAGCTTGAACACACCAATAGAACTCACACGACGGAGCGTTTCCACCGGAAAACCCATGGAGAATGAGCTGCTCACACTTGGCTGTGAGTTTGACCGCAATCTGATCCGCTATCCGCAGCGCTGGCTCGCCGCAGAAACACGCCCAGTCGCTCAGATCGACTCGAGCTCGCCCAGTGAAGGAGTTGACTTCAAAGAACACATCGTCGGGCACCACGAGCGCGGCGCGACCCCGTGCGCTCGCCGCGTGACGGACACGATCCGCTGTGGACGCCGGCCCGCTGTGTTGGTTCCGATTCTCTGGTTCAGCGATGTGCGAGGTGCTGCTGCCATCGCAATCCATACACACACGTCGTTAGCGTCTCTCTCCAACATATTGCCCATAAACAACCACGGCGGCGGTGCGTACGTCTTGCAGTCCGCCAGCAGTTGATGAAGCAGCGCCTTTTCTTTCCCCGTCGCTCGTGGCGGGCTTGCGAGGATCGCGGGCAGCGACACACTGCTACTGGAAGCGAGCAGCAGTTCGTCCACGAGCTCTGCAGTCTTCCGTCTCCGGCGCGCCGGCGGCGCTGGCGACTCGGGCTGCTGCGCGGACCGCGCGCGCGGCGCATTCGCGATCGGCACCACGAGCGGGAACACGGGCGGACACGACACGTGCCGCTCGCGGAACATGGGCAGGTCCGCGTCGGTGATCTTCTTCGCGGCGCCGGCACCGGCCACGGGCGGGGGCTCGTCCTCGGCGCTGCGCGCGATCCACGACTGGAACTGCGCGACCTCGTCGCTGCGCAGCGCGCGCTCCGGAGAGCGCTCGATGTATACGACGTTGGTGTCGGCGCCCACATAGCGCGCGCGCCGCTTCTTGCCGGTGGACGAAGCCGTAGAGACCGCGTCGGGCGACGCATCCCAGCTGCCGCCAGGGGACACGCGCCTGTGCCGCGCGAGCGATGCGTGTGGATCTTCGTCAAATGCGCCGCCACCGACGAGCAGCGCGTGGAGCGGCCGTTTCGCCATGGTGACGCAATGAAGGGGACCACCGGAGGAGGAGCCTGGAGCCTGGAGCCTAAGCTGGGGCCATGCTGTCGGCGGTCGCGGGTTGCATCTTTCGCGCCAAAGTGGCGGTGAGGTGGATCCAAACGTCGGGATGCCATAAGGATTTTACAACTAAAATTCTCGTTTACTTATGGAAAAATGGAGGGATATGATTGGCTTAACTTTCGTGTTTAGGCCAAAATAAAACAAATACACTGATGGGAACTTGCGCAGATACTATGACAAATGCCTACAGCAAATCCAAATCATACCTTCTCGGCCTTATGGCTAAGATCAAGTGTAGTATCTGTTCTAATCAGTGTGAAAACTGATTTCGGGGGGACAACCCCCGATCAATTTCACATTTATTTCTGGACATGGTTCGGTGATCTGCGGCTTGCCGTATGACACCGGACTCGGTTTCCAAGGGCTTACACTTTTCCCTTGCGAGGCCAACCCCCCCTCGCTCATTCTATTTCATTCATATCATCTCAACTTCTATCAACTATCTACTGATTACATATCGTGCGCAATTGATGTACTTATTTAAAATTATTGCGTTTGTCCGAATCGTCGCTATTTTCCGCTGAACCATGACGATGCGGACAACACTCAGGCGTTCGGACATGTATCACCTGGTTCAGTACCTAACACTTGATTTCCCTTCTCGGCCTTATGGCTAAGATCAAGTGTAGTATCTGTTCTAATCAGTGTGAAAACTGATTTCTGGGTAAATCCCGGTTTCTTTTCACATTTATTTCTGAAGTCGGACTGTCTGCGCTCAGCTTGCTGAGCGAGACGGGCCTGGTTTCCCGGGACTTACACTCTCCCCGGCGAGGCCGACTACATCTGATTTTCCCTACACAAAAAAGAGCGTGCGGCGGCCGCGTCGCGTGCGCCCTCGTTCGACGCAGGTGCACCAAGCACCACGCCGCGCGATGGCGCGCGCACCCAACCGGTCGACACGGCGCTGCCGCTGGCGCTTGGGCACGCCTCCCCCGGACCCGTCGCGACTGCACCTTCCCCCCGGGAGCAGCGCGCCGCGTCTCTGGTTGTTGTGGCGTCGCCGCGCGACGACTTCATCGCCGTCGGCGCCAAGCGGCGACGCCTCAACATGCTCGACGACCCGGACGAGGAACAGGAAGACGGCGACGACGCCGCCGCGGCGCCGCTGTCGCTGGGCCTGGACGGCCACGCGGAGAATGATGGTCTTTTTCTCTTTCGGGAGGAAATTGACGAGGAAAGCGATCGCGAGGACGCCGATCCGCCGACCGCTGGGTCGACGGACGCAGGTGACATGGGTACATTTTTAAATGTGCACATGTCACAGGCGCCAAACACATTGTTCCCACGCGTGCCCCCCAGGCTTCCTGCGACCGCCGCCGCTGCACGACCAGCGCACCCGCGCTCCACTGCGCCAACCGAACCCGCCGACGCCTTCGACGCGCGCACGCCACCGACCACGACCAACCAGCCGCATGAGCAGCCATTGAGCGCCGCGCTGGACACTGTCGAGGCCGCGACCGTGCCGCCGACGCCGCCCGCCGCGAGCGCCTTGCCCTCTACCGCTTCAACACGCGCTCGCGCGGCACAGTCCGAGGGCGGCGACGACCGGCGGTGCGACCACGGCCTCGACGGTGCGCCACTGCCGATGCCGCCCGGGCTCGACTCTGCGGCCACGGACGCGCCTGCGACGCCGACGCGCTCGGCCGGCGCGGCCGACGTGGACGCGCTACTGGACACGGACGACGACGCGGACCCGACGACGACGACGAGCGACGATGACGCGCCACGGGCGTCGCGCGAGGCGACGGCGGACGCGCTTGCGGCGCTGCTGGCGGTGCTCTCGCGCACGGCCGCCACGATGGCCGACGCGTCACAGCTGCTGGCGGGGCTGGACATCCCCGCTAGTGACCATAGCAAGGCACTCGCGCGAGATACCCCTCCAGAGCACGGAGAGGCGCCATGCGCTGATGGCGATACAGCGCAAGGTGACCCGCGCGGGGCGGCGAATAGTGACATTTCGCCGCCACTCGCGCGAGACACAACTGCTGCAGGTACTAACGCGACTCTGGCGTCTACTGAGGGCGCTCAAAACGCCGCCCCGCGACCGGGCCGCGCGACCAGATGGGGGCCACGCCTCGCAACGACCGCGCCGACCACGACGACCGCCACGACGACGCCGACGACGCGCGCCAGCACGCGCTGGGGACCGCGCCTCCCGACGATCGCGCTCGACCCGACGACGCGTACGCACACGCGCTGGGGACCACGCCTCTCGACGACCACGCCGACGTCGCCGACACGCACTCCCACGAGCTGGAGCACGCGCTTCCCGACGTCCGTGCCGCCGACGACGACACGCTCGCACGCGCGCTGGGGATCGCGACTCTCGACGCCGACGACGCGCGCCAGGACACGATGGGGACCGCGCCACTCGCAGGAACCGGCGCCCGCCGCGAAAGGTACGCAGCCGCTGGACGATGATGGTCCCGTCGACGCCGCCATGGACGACGCCGACGATGCGGACGAGACGGCTGTCGGCGCGACCGACGTGGAGATGCCGCCCCCGGCGCCGACGCCGACCGACACGGACGCGCCCGATGACTCGATGCCCGCGGCTCCGCCTGTGAACGAGCGCCCCCGTGGGCAACGCGGCGGTCGCCGCCAGCGCAAGAAGAGCGCGCGCGCCGTCGAACTCGTCCACGAGGATGCGACGGCGGCGACGGCGCGTCGAACGGTGAACGACGGCATCGACCGCGGCACGACGACGGCTCGCGGCGGCAACAGTACCGCGCCGACGACGCCGCAGAGAGCAGAGGCGCCGACCGGCGAACACCACCGGCGTGTAGAGATCGTCACGGCGACGGCTGCTCCGACCAGCGTCACCGGTGACGACGGCGAGTGGATCCTACGATTTGATGGCGCGTGCAGGAAGAACCCCGGCCCAGGTGGCGCGGGCGCCGCGCTCTTCAAGCCGAGCGGCGCCGTGGTGTGGACGTGCTACCACTACCTGCCCGACAACAGCGAGACAAACAACACGGCAGAGTATGCCGCGCTGCTGTCGGGCGTGGAAAGCGCCGTGCACCACGGCGTCCGCCGGCTCCGCGTCGAGGGCGACAGCCACCTCGTTCTCTCGCAGGTGCGTGGCACGATGGCATGTACGCACAAGCGCCTCCGTCGGGTCCGAGACCGGATCCAGACGCTGCTCAAGCGCGTCCCGACGAAGGTGCTGGTGCACATCGACCGCAAGGCCAACCAGCACGCGGATCGCCTCGCGAACCGCGCGCTGGACCTGCGCCGAACGGAAGTCGTCTGCGGCGTTCACGCGAACGACGCAAACGGCCTGCTGTCATCCAGAGCGACCGTTCGACATGCCGGCCGACCGCCGACGAGCGCCAGGCGACGAGGAGGAGCACAAGGGCGAGCACGACGATGACGATGACGACGACGCGAGGTCGGAGCTCAACACCGACGACGAGGCCGAGGCGGAACTCGCGGCGCGCGACGACGGCCACGTTCACCCAGCGCTCCCGATCGACGCGCACTCGTTCCCGGTCCGGCAGCCGCGCCTCGTCCTTCGGACGATGACAGCGGATGAGTACGATGACGCGGCCGCACGTGTCGCCGAGGCAGCGGACAGGCTCGCGTGCGCGCTCGAGGATGCGACGGATTGGACGCAGGGCGAGGGATACATCTGCGCCATTCCCACGATGCTCCGCACGGCGCTTGCCCCGTACGCTCGTCCCGCACGACCCGTGCCCGCAAACGAACCGCCTCGGCGCCCCCGGGCAACTCGCCCACCG